>VUJU01000514.1:0-100837 GCA_009835225.1 Aphis craccivora
GATACATGCACTTTTATAATAATGAAGGATCAGTTGAATTTCAAGGAGATATGTTAAAAGCCGGAAGAGCTTGATAAAATTATACAATTACCTAATTATACTCACTACCTATATTTAATATTTATACCGCTGTAATATAATAAATTTATATCTATTTAATATAATTAAGTATGTTTCATGTATATAGTCCTTCTCTTTTTATATAAAATGTGTAATAAATATTAATAATATAATATAATAATGTATACCTACCTATAAATTTAAATTGAATGTACTTATACTTATACTCATTATACTGGTTTTATATATAATACATAAATGTGTATATGACATATTATTTAATATATATATATTTATTTACTAAACAATACAATAGTAAAATGAATAAGCTTGTTGCTAGTATAATATTATATAAATATAATTACAATATTATAAAATAATTAAATATAAAACATATTTTTGTCTTACCTCATCTGTAATATCACCATATGTAATATCTAAATCGTCAACTCCGATATTATTAAAATTGCTGACACTATCAGTGGGAAGTTCTTGATCAACAGTGAATTCCAGCAAATGGTAATACCACAAGGTTGGGACATGAATATCATCTGCTGATCTTCCACTTCGTTTAGAATCTTCAACTTTTTTCAATTCTTTTCGAAAAGATCCTCTAAAACTTTGGATTTTTTTAACAACAAAATCCCGATTGGCTTCCGGGTTTATTTTCTTACACACTGTTAGTAACTCGTCATAGGCTCTATTTTTTAAGTTTTTATTTGTATAATCCTTCGATTTGATTTTCCATAAGCATGGAAACTCGCGGTATTTTTCTAAAAATTCTGTAATAAATTCCTTCGATAGATATCTTGAGTCAGTCATGTTGTCGAAATAGAAAAATAGAAAAAAAATTCGTTAACCGTAAATCGTTAATCACAAAACGCACCAAACCAGTAACTAAAATAACTTTTTATTATAATTATATTTATTACGGAACTATTAACTACTACTTTAAGTTTTTACTATTTAAATTTGTTATTACACTTTTGAGTACGCGTGTTACGCAGTGCAGTATAAGCGCAAATCGTGGACGATAACCCATGAACATAACTTTCCGTGTAAAGACAAGTATCGCGCACGAAAAACCAGTCAGAAACATGTTTAAAACATGTAGGCTTTCCTAAATGCCAATTTTATATTTATACACACGCTCTTTCCTTTGCGATTTGAACGCCGTGTTCCTATCTCGCGAGAAAACGCGGTCGTCTAAAGCGGCCTAATCTTAGACTTCAAAGTTAATCAAGAAGTATAGTTAATAGGGATAATCTATATGCAACACGTATAGATTGAATTCTTATCTACCTACGCCATAAATAAGTAATTGTCTAGTATTCCTTTAATTAAAAAAAAATATATATATATTATACAATGTACATAATCTATACATCAATACACAGTGCAATTTATAACGCATAGTTCCGATATTTGTAAATGCCTATAATATATGGTAATGTCTATTATATCTAATCTGTGGTAATATATACAAAATTGAAAATAGAATATTTTTATTATGGAAACGTAATTAATGTTAGTAAACCCGTTTAGATAAATTGAATTTACCTCCCATTTAAACATATTACATTAAGTAGGTATGCATGTGGTGTGTATAATGTGTATTATAATGTATAGTGTATACGTATGTATAGTCGATTACGTAAACAACGAAAAACGATTGTTTATTGGTTTGTCGACTCATTTGAGAAAAAGTCACTAATCACTAATCATTTAATATTGTAGGCAAGGATTTATTGATATAATAGTTTTTAATTATCAGATAAGTAGATTTAGTTCTGTTAACAACAGTTAATTATGGATTTATGTGCCTAACATCGATGGTGTACATGATAACAAGCCATAAATAAATTAATCAAAATTATTTTAACATATTGGAAAATTTTGGTTAATATAATTAATATAATTTTACTATACAATTCAACAATTGTTTGGTTTGGTTAAAATCAAATAGGTACACAAAATATGAATTATATCAGATAGTTGCGACTGGATCAAATAGTTATTGATAATTGCTTATTATTTAGCTATATAAATATATAATATATTTTAAATAGTTTGGTTATTTTGTGTTCATAATATTATCCCTTTTAAATTGCCTTAGGTTTTATTAGTTAAACAGTTATTGTATAATAGTTCAAAACAAAACAAATAATTCAATACTACAAATCATAGAGATAATTTTATGAAGAAAATAATATTAGTGATGAAACTAAGACAGCGAGAATTAAGGATAAGTTATATTTCACTTATATAATAACTCTGGAGATATACCTAAAACTTAAAGAAAACATATTAGACGAAATGGTGGTTCTACATAAGAAGAAAAGGTTTTAGATGAAAGAGGATGCGTTAAAAATCACAATAATAACTTTCTCGGAGTGGATATTAAACATTTATTTTTTTATTTTAGGCGAGTTGTAAATGATCGTAGTTTAACATAAGACTTTGTATAAAATGTTATCTTAATAGAGGTAAATAAATATATAAAATATAATTTATGTAACGTAATGTAATACGAAGCTTTGATACCTTTTTATGTTAAAAAAAAAAATACGTATAGGTATACATATATAAATATATTTATAATTAATTCGATACATTACTATTACAATATTACTAATATATTAGCTTAGGAAAAATACATTTTTATATTTTCTATAAAGGTTTATACTAAATAGTCCTTTTCGATTTATTTTAAAATCATTAGACAAGGAGATCTAAGCGCCGTGTGTATAATACTATTACTATATAATAAGTGTAGCCGGCCAATCCCATCAGCTAATTACCATTGACCGGTATCACAATAATACAATATAATATTATACTTTCTTGATTGGATTTCGGATGGGCAAAATTATCAATCATGTATAGTTTCACCTATGCGCTACTATACTGACAACAATATTATATCTAAATGTTAGATTATTTAACATTGTTCAAGTTAACTAATGGATGTATATCACCACGATTATTCTCTTTGAGAACGATAATCAATTAAATCATTAATATTATGTTATATAATCATTAATATAATCTTCTACTGAAATAAATACGATCGGCTTCTCTATATACACCTCACCGTGGACTACACAAATTGCGAGTAATAAAAACCAGTGTTGTACATTTGTACTTCGATTTATGTGGTTGCTTAGTTGCTTTAAAAGATAGCCTTAATTTAATTTTATTATTATTATTATTGTTTTATTGTATAGCTATGATAGAGCTTTAAAACTATTTAGACAGTTAAAAATCGTATAGAAGTTTTAGATTGACACGTGCCGAATGAAGGTCAATGAACGCCGACAATTGGATATTCGGAATAAAATTAATGTACGGATGGCTAGTTAAATAGACCTGATGATGGTCACAACTTTGAAACCCTGCGGGCCAACCAAGGTAGTTATGACAAGAAGTAAAATTGGGAAAATTCATATTCCGAACGAACTGAGTTATTTTTTTTTTTTTAAACGAGTCAACAATATCGATTAGTCACAGTTACGAATGTAATAAGACATTATTTCTTATAATTGTTAATGTCATGTATGTATTTGAATAGACTTCATAATTATAAATATTATCTATATAAACACGTTGTGACCACCGCGGCAGGATTTTATGCTAACTTACTATAACAGAAGCTAAGGCCAAAAACCGGAGGGAGGTGCTTAGTATCTTAGTATCCTTGAGTTTTATACAAAACAAACTGCAACAGTAAGAGGTCAACAGACACTCCATAAGCGATGAGCAGTATAGTTTAGGTGTCCGATAGTATCGTGTACGGAAATTTCGATGAGGTGCATATGAACTCATCATTATTCAAAGAGGGCCGATTTTATTAAGATATACCGAACTATAATAGCTTAACTCGCTATACAAGAAGATTTTTAACACATTTATCTGTTAAAACTTTATGTTAAATTTAAGAGATTTTAATTAATAGTGCATGTATATTTTTCCTATTTGGCTAAACTTAACTATTACATTATAGCTCAAGTTCTTAATATTCAAAATTAATTTAATTGTAAAAAAATGAAAAAAGTTCAAATGCATTTCTTAGAGTGATGAAGGTAAGATAATAATACTACCTACATAATATGTTTTTAATCATATACAATTTTCAATTATTTTGATAAAAATAATTTTTAAGCTAATATAATGTTTAATATTTAAACAACATTATAATATAGGTATAGATAATAGTTAATAATATATTGAAATATTTATCAAAAAATAATTTATTAGATTAATTAATTTCTATTTTGTACTTATATAAGTACTTACATTTTATTATAAATGAGTTTATTATATTTTTAAGAATTTTTTTTTAAATGACGTAATATCATTTTTTTAATTACGATATAAATATTGCAAATATAAATCCATAGGTATATAAAACATTTAAATGCACAAATAAATTTGATAGTAAGAATAAATGCATTCTAACAATCTGTATAATATATAAACAATTGTAAAAATGTATCAAAATATTATTTTTAAATAAATAAATCAGTTGAAAATAGATTAAATTATAAGTTTTTAAAAAAGAAACAATACATAGAAATATATCTAATTATAATTTATAATCAATATATATAAACATAATACCTAAAGGTAGATTGATCATATAAAAATGAAATTCAAACTTGATTTAGGCATATAGGTAGAAAAAATAATACGTACAATAAAATAATTAAATTTAATCCACACATATTAGTTATAAAGTGTAAAGGATTTCTGTATATTATTCGTTTTAGAATATTACTTAATATAATTCATTGTTCAATGTTTTAGATTACATTAATTCTCATACTATTGTTTTTTGCTGCAATGTCGGCAAACTGCAGTGGGACGTTGATAATAGTTGACAAATTACGAAAAAAAGCATTGGAAATAACACTCAAAAGTCCAATTTGCCGAATTTATAATAACAGGTACAATATGACAATTAGAAAGCAGTGATAAAACTATAATAATAATAAAAATTATAAATTCGTAAATTCATAACAAACACCGATTTAAAAATAATTATATTTTTGATAAGTTTGGTGGATGTCATAATGATACTCAATGAGACAATATATCATTAATACAAAAAATATATCGACGTTTTAAAAATAAATATTTTGTAATCAGCAAAAATACAATATTCATCACGATGTTATAATAAAATGAAATATCTGTAACAGTATTATACACTCCAAAAGATACTAATCCTATATCCGGTAATTTTACGAATGAGCAATTACTAATTAATATTAATGGTTGTTGACCAAGAGTATAATACCTCATCAGGTGAAACTATTTTACGAGGACAAGATATGCATTTTCATTAGATTTGATCGTGATGAACAAGAACAATGTGTTTCTCTATTTGAGAGGGAGTAAAATATAAATAAATGTACAAAAAATGTAAAAACAACAATTTGACCAAGGATGTTTACATGTATACAGTAATACAGTATAACAACAAGTATAATAATTAACAATTTATCTTTGGGTGAACTGATCTTAATTTCAAAATGTAAAATTACAAATATTTCTTTGTTATGTATTATATCATTTCTTGTACTGTATGACATCTTATTTTATTTTAATATTTTGAATGTTAAAAACACTTCCTATGTTTTTCTCTCATCACATAGGATACGTCAATACTATTATGGTACCTACATCGAATATATTTCACCATGGTTAAGTTCTAACATACTAATTAACAATTGTAAAATAATGTATGTATAACAATTTACAAATTAATTGACTATGCAAAATGTTGTTTCTAGCAAATTAGCAACACCTACAACTACGATCAAAGCCCGTAATAAATAACCCGTATCAAACCTAAATATTATTAGGTAATTTTCATTTTATTGCTTCAAATAGGAACATGCATAACGTTTAGTAATTAATATATTTATAAAAAAGTACATATTTATTTAATACTTTATGAAAATAATTACTCAAAAGGTATAGTAATTGAAAAAATTTAATTAATAATTTTATAAATGTCTAGGAAGTTGTTAAGTTTATAAAAGTCTAATTGATGCCCTTGGTTCTATATTTTTATTTTGAGTACCTGTATATTATTTTAATATACCATTTTAACATAAAAAATCGTATCAATAATTAAAATAAGATTCGTAAAACAATATTATTAATAATTTTAATTTAAAATAAATTACTATATTTTGTCGTTACATAATTTATATACATAAATAAATAGGCAGGCACATAGCAGACTAATTATTTTTCAATAGGTTTTTTTTTAAATAAATGGTGGTTTTTATAAAATAGCAAGAAAAACAAATCGTTATGATGATTATTCTTATTAGGTATGTATATAGCGACAACGTACAACAATTTAGCTATATAATTTATTATTAGGTAACTAAAATAACATCTTATATTCAAATAATTTTTATTAATATTGAACAAATAATAAATATTTTAAATGAACTAAATAACTAATAATTTTAGATTGTTATGCTATATATTTTATCATTAGATAACTAAAATTAGCATTTTACATTTAAATAATTTTCAGTAATATTAAACGAATATTAAATATTTAAAATGAATTAATAATTTTTAGTTATCTATGATATTTAATTCTATACAAAATCCTATTTACCCAATTATTAATTTTAATTTAATTAATAAGAAAATTGTTTGTATACAAACAAAAATTGTAAATTTTTGTATTAATATTCCAACAGTGACTAACCTTAAAGAAGACATATCTGTCATAGAAACACAATCATGTATAAAATATAATTACCGTACAAGTACAATAAGCAAATTCTTAACATTTCATGCATGGTAGTTGCGATTAACAAAATTCATTAGTTTTATTTTCAAAAGTTTAGAATATACATTTTACTAAATTTGTTCAAGTTTATTTCCAATAATTCGTATAAATGAAAAAACAAGGAAACTCGATCTGTTGTTTATTAAGTTGCTGTGCTCGTATAGGAAATTGAGTAGAACACAGTAATGTATGTTTTAAATTTAAATTCAATAATAAATCACTAAATCTATGCGGAACACGATTCTGAGCCAGCTTATACTTCAAAAATATTTTATATTATAGTTCATTTATAGTTCAATTATTCGTAATTTTTCTCGGAAACAACACTAATATTAGAGTGTGTTTTATTAATAATTATAAAATGATATCTTAAATTAGTGTTATTCATTTTTTTTTAACAATAGGTATTATTATTGCCTATTTAATATTTATTATACCTATAATAGACGTACCGTAGGAAGTAGGGTGGTGAAAATAGCCAATAGGTTCTTGATATAAAAGCATGTTAATTTGTCCAAATATTTAGAAAATTTTAATGTGTAAAAACAACGTTAATTTATTACCAACAGTGAAATATTTCAAGTTTCGACTGTTAATATATATTTAATTTCAACAAAACAATGAAATATATTGAGCAAAAATTGCTATTTTACTTTTGAATACTCAATGTCTTTAAATTGAACTTTAAAAACTCACATAAAAACAATATGGCTTTATGTTCAACTTTTAAATTTAAATAAGAACAGCTTACAATAGGAATAGTGTATTGCATTTTTAAAACCTAAGTTGTTATAGGTATTAAAATTTAACATTTATATTAAATTTGAACTACAAAATAATTTACAGTTTTTTGTGATTTTGACAAGTTTTGTTAGTATGCAATAAATGTAAACTTCAAATACTTATACAAATTTGGACTAAGTATTCAATATTTTTAACTGCTCAATGGAACAATTTGTAAAGAACCTTGCATTGCATTATCAAGATTTTTAACCGAGAAACAAAATTGTAATTCAAACTGTTTTTATGTAACTATAAGTTACTTAAAAAAAGTTGAATTCATTTAAAAAAAAAGTGGGTAAGTGGGTACTGCTCTGCTGTATATTATAGGTGCCGTATGGATCATTATTATATATATAGGAGTGTTAAATTTGAATCCAATGATAGGTATCATTGTATACGAAAAACGATTCTGAACGGAGATGATTTGTCAGCCTAGAATATAATTTCGAATGGTTGGTGAAAAAGGTGGTTTATGTTTTAATTGCCTGAATATACCAGAATTTAAGTTCTTTTATAATTAGTACAAGCTAAACTTATGGAAAATTTCGTATTGAATATTCAACTCTTAGCTACTTATACAAAAATTTTTATGAATTATACCTACAAATAATTTGCAAATATTAATGGTTTTGACGAATTTTTGTCAATATTTGAATTTCAAATGCTAATAAAAAAAATTGTGCCTATGTATTCTTATAATTTTCTAATCACTATAAGAATAACTTTAGAGGAACTTTGTATTAAATTTTCAAGTATTTTGATAGGGCCAAAAAAATTTTATCGACACATAAAAAATATTTTTTTTAGAAAAATTGAAAATTTCAGTTGTCTATAAATAGCTCAAAAAAATTCAAAATATTTTAAAACTTAAATCACGTAAAGAAAGCGCTAAGCTAAATAACTGGTAAAATTTTCAAGTATCTACAACTTATACTTTTTGAATAGTAACAAATATTTAAAATCGTTTGAGGATAAATCGTTATCGTTACACTATTTCGTAAAAATTTAAAATTCAAACGCACTTAAAATTTTTCCTATAATGATGTTACGAGTTTTCTCTATAGCTACTTGAAGGAAAACTTAGTGTTGTGTTTTTAATCCTTAGTTATAAACACAAAAAATTTTATGAGTTTTCAGCTTCAAAATTACTTGCAAATTTTTGCATTTTCGACAGATTTCGTAAAAATTTGAACTATAAACGCTTATAAAAAAATTGTGACTAACGATTTTTAATTCTTTTTGGCTACAATAAGAACAACTCATAAGGAACCTTGTATTAGATTTTCAAAACTTTATCGAAACTTCAAAAAAAATTTCTCAAAAAAATCGAAAATTTCAGTGGTCTATAAATTACTCAAAAAAAGTCAACAATTTTTGAAAATATAACTTTATATAGATAACATTTACATAAACATTTGGTAAAAATTTTAAGTATTTACAGTGATTAGTTTTTGAATTACGACCATATAAAAAATCGATTTGGTCGAAAACTGGTTTTGCGTAAAAATTCCCGTTTTTCCTTAATTTTTTTTTTGGTTTTTCCAAATTTTGAAAACTATTGGGAAATTCATAAAACGACCTCCCCAATACACCAATTAGATTCAGTTTGCTATCGGAAACCACCCCCAAAGTTTGAAATTTAAGCATTATTTCGACACGTTCTCGTGTACAGATACACAAAAAAAAAAAAAAACACAACATTGGAAAATCAATACATTTATCGCTCCGCTCAGAATCTAAAAAAAGTAATCATGTTTAAAAATAATTTTTTAAATTATGGTCGGTATACATTTTAAGTGCTTTAGGTTATTTATTTTTAAAATGATATAACACTATAAGTGTATTTTGGAAAATATTTTATTTTACTTTTAGTATTATGATTTACGGGTAGGTTGAAAATATTGCATTTATTAGGTATATTACAGTATTTAATTATTATAATAATAAATTTATATTTATACAACATTATATCAACTTATAAAACTTAAAATTAAATACATATCGTAAAACAGTAACGATAGATTTATTCTATAAATATATAATATCTTAAAATAAATCAAAAACGTCATTACTTATAAATTATAATCAATTTCATAATAATATAATATACGTAAAAATTTAAAGTGACTCGGAAAAATGTTTTTAATTTAAAGCAAAATACTTAACATCCTTATTTATCTTTAAATAAGAACGTAATTATAAGCTTAAATTTTACCTTGAAATCTCTATAAAAATAATTGTTTATTTGTTTTTATGTATTTATTAGATTTTATAGATTTAGTACGAACTACTTATAAACATTTTGTATTCAATTTTCAAACTTAAGATATTAAGAGAAAAGTTTTTATGAATCCAACTATGAAATATTTACCAATATGCAATATTCATCATATTTTAACTTCAAATAGTTACGTTTCACTAAAAAAAACAAAATCGATTTTATCGAAAATAAGATGAGCATAAAAATTACTGTTTTCCTTATTTTTTTATTTTTTTCCCCGATTATAAAATTTATTTTAAGGATTTTTTTAATTTTGACTTCCCAAAGTACCAACTAGATCTAATTTTCTATGAGAGACCATCCATATTTTTAAAAATTGAATAATTTTTATTACCCCAAAATCCTTACAGTAAAAAAAAAAAACAAAAACGCATACATCATTGTAAAATCAATTTAACACTCCACTCAAAATCTATAAAAAAAAAAATTAAAATTTGATAAAACTTAAAAATAATTGGAGCTGCATAATTACTATTCGTTTTTAGATTATTTTGACTTTGTACCAAATTTTAAATTTAATCCAATTTATTTCCAAAAGCCATACTGAATATACAATATTGAAGATCAAAACATTTTTTTACTATCTAGTAAAAAAAATACATAGGTAATTTAAAATCAATAGATTCATTAGGTAATCTGCTCAGAATCTAAGATATACTTAAATCAAGATTATAATAAACATATTTAATAATATATTATTTAATTTATACAATACTACATAGTGTGTGTTTGCGAAAACAAGGAACAACTATGCCTTTATAAGCGTTTAGAAGATTTATCAAAATTAGGGTTTAAAAATATGTATTAGCATTGATTAATTTTAAATATAATCAATGGTATTAGTCATCTAATTCGACTAAAACACTTGAGACTTTTAATTTCTGTAACTTAAAAAATTATTTTATTTTAATACCCTGCATGTGTGCAGTTTTTTTAATTTTCTAATTATCTATTATTTTCATTTATTTAATTTTATAATAATAAGGGAATAATTATAACTATGAGATTCTAAGTGGAGCGATGAATTTATTGATTTTATAATGACGTGTTTTTATTTATTTTTTTTTTATCAATGTATACAATAAATAATCGATAAAAGGCTTCAATTTTCACTTAGAGAGTGATTTTAGATAGAAAATTTAATTTAGTTAGTACTTTAAAAAGGCAAAAATTCAAAATTCTCAGTAGGTATTTTTTTTATAAACGAGAAAAACAAACAAAAAATTAAAGAAAGACAGGAATTTTTATCCAATATTATTTTTAAAATAGGTAATTGTTTTATTAATTGTTAACAAAATTTAGACGGTCTTTGCTTAGAATTGATAGAATAGATCTATACAATAGATTATCATTAAATTTAAACTTAATAAAATGCATTATAATTATTTAGGTACTTAACAACGAGTTTCGCTCGATATCTAATATACAGCAGAGCGAGTAGGTACTTCTTGCGTATACCTTTTTAAAGTTAGAATTATGTGATTAACACTGCAGTAGTGTAAAGAATAGGTAATTTGAATTTTATTTATTATAGAAATGAGATACAAGTGCTTCTGAAAACAAATCCTCTATTTGTTTATGAATCAATGTATGTTGAATCAGTAGAGTTGTTCTATAAAATATGCCAAGGTACACAACGAGGTCCATGTCAAAACATTGAGTTTATATATCCAGGTAAAAATAATGAAAATGATAAAGTAACATTACTGTCAAAGAAATCATAAAAATAATACTCTAATAGGAACAAAATGGTGTGGACCAGGTAACATTGCCAAAAACTATTCAGACCTGGGAGTTTATCGTGATGAAGATATTTGTTGTCGAGAACATGATCATTGTACTAGAACATTAGAAACCGGTCAATGTTATTTTAATCTTTGCAATACTTCTCCTTATACTAGGTAAGTTAGTTTAGTTTCTATTTTTCTATTATCTTACTAAACTATAATATATTTAAAATAAAAAATAACTATGTTTTATTTTAAATTACAAGCGTAGCTAATATGTATTTATTTTAAATTTTTATATCTTAAGTAACTTTTTCTAGTAGAAAAAATGTTCCGATTATCAACTTTGATAAAGATTTCTCAAAAAAATTAGATATAGGTGTTATTTATGGTAGATCAAAATTGAGAATTCTAAGTATTTTTTTAAATAGTTTTAAAATAAAAACTAAAAATTCTTTGTTAAAATCTTAATATTATTAATTAAAATAGTTGTTTGATAGATTTTGTAGATTAAAAATACAAATTAAAAAAAAAAAAAAAATTGTTTACATTTCAGATCACATTGTGAATGTGATGGAAAATTTCAGCAATGTTTAAACAAAGTCAATACATCCACTGCTCATACATTGGGTGTAATATTTTTTAATATAGTAAAAGTTATGTGCTTTAAAGAAGAATGTTTATTTGGGTAAGACAAAAAACAAGAATAATATAATAACTAAAAATGTATAATATTTAATTTGTTTAAAATATATTTTAAGGGGATGTATTCAAAAGTTTGAAATTATACCAAATTATCATCAACAAGGCAGAAGTATGGACATCCTGACCACGGATAATCTTTTCAATATTTTTACAAAAATTGTAATGGATTTTATGCGTTTTACATTAAAATGATTGTATTTAATTTTTAAACGAATTACTGCAGACTATTTAATTTATATTAATATATTTTACCTAATACACGTCATCAAGCACAATAATAATTTTAAATAATAAAGATACCTATACTACTTGTTAAGAATTTGTACTCGTTGTTTGTAATAGGTAGGTAGGTATACAAATAAATGGCCAATAAAATAGTTTAATATATTTTTGACATTCTTTACATTTATTACAATCCATCTAAATAATTTAAAAAATCAAAGATGATGATGCATCTGTTCCTATCAAATTCCGGGTGGACAGATTTTTAGTAGTTAATTTTTTTTTTTTTTAGTTAATTAAAAAATCAATCACCCGTAATTTTTATTCAAACTAAAAATGGGTGGTCAAGTAGATAACGCTCTGCTGTACAGTAGCTATTGAGTGGACCTCGGACAAAGAAGAATAGGTCTATAATAGATGTGTTGAATTTGAATGATATGATAGGTATCATTGTAGACGAAAAATTGATTCCAAACAGAAATGATTTGACAGCCTAGGATATATTATTTTCCACTGGATGATGAAAAAGGTGGTTTATGTTTTAATGGCCTGAATACTACAAAATTAAATCATGCACAGAAAATGACAAATTAAACAAATGGTTGATGTTTCAAGTTTCTACGACTAGTAATTTTTAACTATAACAAAAATCTAATATTATTTGATAGTAAATCGTTATTTTAAACGTGAATTTAAGATTTCGTAAAATTTTTTATATAGATAACATTTTTTTTATTGGTCAACGTTCAATTTATTTTAATTATTGTAAGCCAAACTTATGGAAAATCTTGTATTATATTTTCAATTCTTAGCTACAATACAAAATTTTTTATAATTTTTTTTTTTGTCATGATTTTGACGATTTTTGTCAATATTTGAACTTTAAACACTAATAGTTATATTAGAATCACTATAAGACTAATTTACGAGAAACTATGTATTAAATTAACAAGTATTTTGTCAAATATTTTATCGACATGCATTAATAAAAAAATCTAAAAAACAAAACGAATATTTAAAATGCCTATAAATAGTCTTAAAACAAGCGAAATATGTTTAAAATTAATTTATGTGAAGAAAATGATAATCTAAAAAACTGGTAAATGTTTCAAGTATCTAAGATTACTATAAGTACTTTTTGAATAATAGGTAAATATTAAAATCGTTTGAGAATAAATCGCTCGTTACGCGGTTTCGGAAAAATTTTAAATGCATAACATTTTTTCCTAGAATGACGCTCAAGTTTTTTCTTTATTCATAGGGGTAAACTGGAAGGAAGTGAGAGGGGGCAACTGCCCCCCTTGATATTTTTCAAAATGTATTTATTGGGTATATTATAATTAGTCTCCAAGTATCTTAAAGGTTACGGTATATCGATATATATATATATAATGTTTGCCCCCCCAAAAAAAAATTTCTCAAGTTACACCCATGTCTTTAGTTATTTGAAAGAAAACAAATGAAAATTGTAGTGTTGAATTTTTTTATCTTAGATATAAATACAAGACATTTTATGAATTTTCAACATCAAGATTACTTGAAAAATTTTCGCGATTTTGTCATGTATTATAAAAATTTGAACTTAAATGCTTATGAAAAAAATTGTAAACAATGATTTTTAATTTTTATTTTTTAAACTACAATAAGAATAACTTATAAAAACCTTGTATTAAATTTTCAAGTTTTTTGGGGGTTCCGCATTTCTTCATCAACATATCAAAAAAAAAAAACATTCTTAGATAAATCAAAAATTTCAGTTCTCTATAAATAGTTTAAACAAAAAAGCCAGAATATTTTGAACCTTGTTTTAGAATTTATCTTGTATAGATAATACTAATAAAAACATTTTAAAACATTTTAAATATTTACCTACAGTGATTCGTTTTTTAGTCACAATGTAAAAAAATCGACCCAAACGATTTGTAACGAATCGAACTATCGGGATGTATCGTAATCTACGATCGACGTTTGACCTAATAATAGAGTATTTTGTGCAATAGATACTTACTACTTATTTATCATGACCAATAAATACAAAATAATAAAATTTAAATAATATTATGTAAAGTAGTCAATAGATTGACAACAGTAGTGCATCTTTGGTTGCATATCCACAATGTAGATTGATCATCATTTTATGATTGATAAGCAATATCAAGACAAGTGCAAGCAATTTTAAGGAGTTTAGGCGATTTCATTGAAATTAAAGAAAAATTTAAATATAAATGCTACAAAAGTTTTATATCAGTATGATTAAAATCGGTAAAATATACTTGACCAAATATCGGTTTAGAATGATTTTATAGCAAAAACATCTATTGCAGTAAAATTGTAAATAAAAACATTAATCTAAGGTTTGTTAAATCAATTTTTAGTTTTACATTTTTCAACAGTAACAACAATTCTTAAATACTAGAAAAACAAAGTACATAGACTGACATTTTAAAATTAATAATGTATATGCATAATGATGCAGAAATATCAGAAAATTATATAAATGGTGCTGGTTATGACAGCTAATGTTACTTATTTCAAGTTTAATTGTGTTTCAAGTACTTAACACTTTCTACATATTATTAATTTAACTTATGTCTTGTAGTAATAAAGTAGAGATGGGATCATATATGTATGTAACTTGAACAATGATGTATACCAATTAACAATAAACAAATACTAACAATATGTATGATAAGTAGATAATTATGTGGAAATATCTTTAAATTTGAAATTTAGTTATTATAGAATGAGTTCACAAAACAACCAGAGACCAAATTACTCAGATCACCTTAAAAACATATTATAAACAGAGCACACTCTTTGGAACATATTTGATTCATTTAATAAGTATTAAGTTAATACTAAAAATTTTATAATTTATATAGTTTTATATTTTTAACAAATAATAATAACAAAAAACATATAGTTTTATACATTGATATTTGTTATTATTTATACTTACATATTTTCAAAATGAATTTAAACTTCAAAATTAAATTATCAACAATTATCATTTCTTTCCAAATTGAATAATTAATGGCTTTTCTTCAAGTATAAGACCAAGGTTTTCTTCCAATGCTTTTTCTGCCACTTCAATTTCTAAATATTTTCAGTCAGTTTAAAGTTCATTTTAAGTTCAATATTATATTTAATTTTAAAATACAAGATATTATACTCTACTTTAAATTTTAAATTCAATGATTATAAAATAAATTCGTCTAATTAAATGTATAATTACAAAACTTATAAAAACAATAATTACTTTCAAATTCAATAAAAGCTTGTCCTTTCATTTTTCCTTTCTTCATATATCTATAAACTATGTCTGAATTTTGTAACTTTTGGTACTTCCCAAACACAGATATCAAATGTTTTTCACAAACACTTTTGGCAATATTTTTCACATACAATATCTAAATAAATAAATTTTAATATGAAAAATAATCTTAAGTATACGATTAATAATTTAATAAAACATTTTAAGCATTCACTTTTGATGGGATTCCTTTTTGATAGTTTTTAAAATAAGGTAAAGTTTTCAATTGATCTTCATTCATTTTAGTATAATTATTTATTGGAACCTGAGTGCTATTAGCAACAAAACGCTGACCATTGATAGAGTTTGAAAAATTATCAATTTTATATTCTTCATTTGCCAATTTTAACATACCAATGCATTGCTCAGTACGTTTGGATGCTTCACATGTATATAATTTTAAGCCAGAGTTTGCTGCACAATCCTCTTTTAAATCCCAAAGAGATTTAGGACTAGAATAATGTTTTATTGGTTTTTCAGATACCTAAAAAAAATTATAATGTTAACATAATACAAAAATATATTGATTGTAATCACATGGCTATTATTATTAACATTCAATTTTTTAATTTATAATATAAGTATATTTTTTATAAACAGTAAAAATTAAAAACATCTTATTTTAACAAAAATTTAGTTTTAATTAAGTTAATTATTAAGATTAAATTACTTCAATTGGTTTTTTAAAGGATTGGAGTAGTTGTCTTCGTTTCCGTCTAATCATTTTTGAAGTTTTAATTGGTGATGCATTAAAATGAGAAAATTGTTCATTGTGTATTTGACCAAGATGATTGATTGGATGATCAATAGGGTAAGTATCATTTAGCTTAGGAATTTCATTTGCTTCACATGATAAAGCAAATGCTAAAAGTTTAGTTTCGGTACTATTAGGTTTCACGCATAATGCTAATTCTCGTTCATGGCGACTTAAACAACTAAAAATAAATTTTAAATAAATTAAATTTAAAAAATCAGTTTAAAATTTAAATTTTATAAAAATAATTCTTATTACTCTGAAACTTTTAAAGAAGGTTTTTGAATACTATTAGAATTTAATTGATTAGAAGATGCTTCATTGACTTTAGTACAAAACTCTGGCAATGTAATTTCTCCTTTAGTTATTTCGGTAATAGAAATGTATTCATGACTGGTAATAAAATTACGCTCTTGACTCAAATGCCTGAAAATAAAAATTTTATTTAAATACCAAATTTCAATTCTCCCAAACTATTTTTTTTGTTATTTAATATCATTAGAAAAAATTAAAGCGTAAATATTTATAATTATTTCAATTTATAAATATATATTACTTTTCTAGAGTTAAATGTTTGTCAGTTTGCTTCAAAGATAATTTTTTTATCAACAAATCGCCTTCCGATTCAACATGGCTTTCAAGACGTTCAAAATCAGTTAGATTCAAGTATTTAGTAGATTGTTTTCCCCTGTTTTTTGTTACAGCAGCCATATTGATTATCAACTAAAAGTTAAAATAAATATATTCATAAAATTCAATCTAAGAAATTATATTGTACCTATAGCCTATAGGTATGAGTGTATGACAAACAAATATATTTATATATACATTTTTTTGGTATGAAAAATTAAAAAATAACAATCCATAATAGGTACCTATACTTACAAGTTACAGTATATGTGACACAGTAAATTTTAAAATAGACTACAATTCTAAATAAATAATATTTAATAATATTCTTGAACTAAGATCATAGACCATAATTCATGAAATATATTTTATTATTTTACAAAATAGTAAATATTTACAATATTTATTTATTTTATTAATTTATTCAATGAGGCTAACTGATAAAGTGATAAAGATGACATAGATAATAATTAAATACCGTGGTTGAAAAATGTAATAATAATTCAAAGAGATTATTAACTATTTATCATTATTAGATATCTGATAAGCGAAAGAATGGTGCATGTTTAATCAATTTTTAAAACCGAATAAAATTATGAGAAATAATGTGTGATCTTAAATCTTAATAAAACTGTGTAATGAATATTGTTTTTTAAATAAAATATTTTCTTTATAGTATATTATAAACATGCTAACTCTACGTACAGCCAACCGTGTTCTAAAAGTTTTGAAAACCACCCAAAGTAAGTTAATTTTATGTTAACAAATAAACTATATCCTTAGGTATTTTAATATTTTTAAATTTTGGAGTATCCCTAAATTATTCAATGAAGTTATTTATATTTCAATAATTTTAAATAAGAATATGTTGTGTATTTTATTCCTTCCTTCAACCACCCATGTTACTATGGTACAAACCATAATAAATAATATTTATCAGGATTTACATTTGAACTAAATTAACCCTAATATTCCACATTTGATCAGTTAATTTTTCTTTAACTCTATTTATTTCTATCTTCCTTTAATATGTCTTGATTCTGTTTTGTAAGAATAAATATATTTTTTTAATTACAATCATTCAATTATATTTATGTCGTAAACCTAATAATCTGTTTTACAATAAAATGAATATATATTTTATTATTTTTTTTTAACTAGTATGCAAACAACCATTTCATAGATGGTTAGCTCCAACATTGAGAGAATTGAAACGCAGAAAAGACAGTCTAGGTCCTGATAAACCAGTTCACCGCAAAACATTCCTCGAGTGGTAAGAATAAATGTTTTAATTTTGAACTTAAATAATGATAAGTATTTCCAATAATTTGTCGTTTGTATTTTTTTTATTAAGGAATTATGATACTGAGATTTATGCATTCAGTAAACGTTTAGGCGAAGAGTTTAATAATGATTTGCTACAACAAGCATTAACTGAACGTTCATATATTATTCGTGAAGAAGAAAGACAAAAGAATGTTGGTATAGAGCAACCTACTTTAAATTTATCTGATAATAAAGAATTAGTTTCCAAAGGATCAGATTTTATTGATGATGTGGTAAAACGTTATTTGCGTACTGTTTTACCTAGATTACCAGAAGAAGGAATCATGTATGTATATTCCAAAAGTATTAGTGTCATCTTGCCAGTATTAAACAGTCTTATAAACATTGTTACTTTGTTATTTCAGAGGAATTCACAAGTATTTAACAAGTATTGAAACATTATCTCATGTTTCATTCCATATTGGTACTTCTGAATTGATTCTTTGTGCTGTTAGTATAATATGTGAATACTAAATTGTAAACCACAATATTTTAAATATATAATTAGTTATTATTTTATATATAGGAATTTCCCGTGGAAAAACTTACTTTATCCAATGTGCTAAAATCAATAACAGCTGCATTGGTTGAAAGCTCTGGCGATAGTCGAGCCGCATTATTTGTGCGTGATTTTATTATAACACAAATAGCTGATAAAGACTTGCATCAGTTTTGGGAACCTGAAGAACCTATCAAGCTGTTATCAGAAATCTTAGCAAGAGATGGTATTCAGTCTCCTGAACCTAGACTTATTGGAAGTTCTGGAAAGAATACAATATTGGCTTGCTTTAGAGTAGGATTATATACTCCACACAATAAACAAATGATTGGTTTAGGTAAATTTTCAACTTATTGAATATTATTAATTAAGTTACTCAAAATTGGTTTTCATTCTTTAATGTTTTCTTGGAAATAGGTTTTGGAGAAACTGTAGATATTGCACACGAAATGGCAGCAAGAGATAGTTTGCGAAAATTATTTGGCACTTCAGATAATATTTTACTTCCATTTAATCTTAGGTTAGATCAGTTATGTGAAAGTAATGTTAAGAATTTATTTGTGAATGAATGGTCACAACAAATCCTACCAACTCGTCCAATGCATTATGAACTTCGTATGGCAAAAGAAATATGTAGTAATTAAATTTTAACATCAAGTTAGAGCTTATAATTAAATTTGTAATTTAAGTTCCATAATAAAAAATTATCAAATTTAAAAAATTAAATAGTCATAATTTATTTTTATAATTGCAAAAAAATATAGAAACAAACATACCATGAAATTGCAATTTTATATAACATGGGTTATTAACACGATTTAAGATATATCTATATAATATATTATATCTTAAATCGTGGTTAGTAACAACTCATTGTTTATTGTCATGGATTTTTTACTTTATATTTCCTACAATTATTGTTTATCAATTAGTACTAAAATTTTTACTAAATACTTTGTTTTCAAGCAATTACCTATATAATACTTTTGTTTGTGTAAATTAAAAACTGAATGTATGAGTTTTTATTTATTTGGTTTTTACTTTTTATTATAAATATTTTATAATATTAAAATTTTAATGTGAGTTATGATTATTTAAAAGTTGTAATATTTTATATAGCAATAACTCAGTCTAAAATGAATGTATCATTAAAAAATTTTGAGATTCCCTAAATAATATTTTTAACTTTAAGTGAGATAATAGGTGATTGATTCTAATATTCAAGCATTTAAAGCTAATAACAAAAAATGAATTTTGTTTAACACAAATATGCTAGTTTATACATTAGATGAAAACAGTACATGCGGATGATGCATCATCTTAAGATAATTATTTATTAGTGTGAGCATTGTATACAGCTGCAATAGTTTTCAACCTTATTAAACTTTTTAGTTATTTAGTACTTTTTTAGCCCATTTTAGTTATTTTTATTTTTTTCTTAAGGTTACAAAAATAAATAAATAAAAAAACTGATAAGTTTTACTGTTTTATATGTTAAATTGTTTTGAGTGAATGCTGGACAATTTTCAATTAGATAACTTATAAGTAATATTATTACCTATTATGTATTTATATTATTTTTATTTGTTTCATATAGTACAATGGATTAAAATACATTTTAACTATGATTTTTTTAATAATAATTAAAATATAATATAAAATAAAATATAATATAATATAATAATAATATAATAATAATTATAATATAATAATATAATTATATTATAATATAATATAATATTATATAATTATAATTTAAATTTAAAAGTAAAAGTATATTACAATACCAAATTGTGTTGCATTTTAAAAGTTGAAAACTATTACAGGTTGATTTACCATTCATTTTAACCATTATCAAATTTTCCCATACTTATAATTAGTATGCTTAATAACACCATATCAACAAATGTATGAGTTTAAAAAATAAAAAGTAGTACAGTATTAATACAGTTTACAAAATATTTAATTCACATAAGAACTACCCTGGTAATAAATGGTATGCAACAGAAAATTTGTATTCCATAGAACAAATTTTTTTTTTAATTTTAATATTAGAGTCAACTAATGACTATTATCAAACTTAAAGTTATGCTCATTATCTAAGTATGAATGTTAGTATTTTCAATATTTTAATTTTTAAGGGAGAACACTTAAATAAAAATGTAAATGTCTTAAAAGGAACATATGAATAATAATATAGGTATAGATACTCAAAATAAGGGTGGTTCTTATTATGCTAAATGGCAGTGCTTCTCAACCTGGGGGCCTTGAAATATTTATTTAATTTAAAATAATTTCGATTTTTTAGTTATTTTCTTTACATTTTAATAATTTATTTGTCTGAAATAGTGAATGTAAGTTTAGTAGGTATATGATTAAGTAAAAATAATTAATGATTTCGATTGAGGGGGGGGCTTTAACAATTTTACATTAAATTTAGGGGGCCCTAAAACAAAAAAGGTTGAGAAGCACTGCTGTATGGTTTGCATGGTAAGTAATTTTAACGCTATTACTCTCATCTCCTTCCCGCGTGTTGGCAGATCATAAGGAAAATAATACCAAATAAGAACGGTTCTTGTTTGATAAAGAAGTTCATATTGCAACAGAAATCGATTGGATACTTTTAAAATGTTATTAAAAGTCTGAGTAGGTAGGTATTATCTAAAAATATAATATACAAATTTTTAGGAAGTGCAGGAAGTGGAACCTATAAAAATATGTGGTTTAGCCGTACGAGCCGTTACGCAATAATATTATATACTATCTATTTATAAAATCGTAAAAATTGTACACATTTTATTTCTTCTATGGCCGATGGACTGCCTATATAAGTGCCAAGTGGCTGTGTCGTACGCGAATGGGTCTGTCATCAGCCGGCAATAATATCATTTCACACGCGATAATGCATTGTAGGTTATCACTATATTTATTTGTATTATTATTATTACTATTATACGTACTATACAGCCTGTGTCAACAAATCAAGTCAATGTTTACTCTGCGTTTGTCATCAGCGGTCGTCACGAGCCCATTCTCTAAGCGCATTGGGGTAAACGAGTGCAATTATTCAAAAAAAAACCACACGCACATTAATTTTATAATATACAATATCCTGTATTCCACTTCCTGTAACAAAAACGGCAAAATGCGAGTGTATAAAGTATAGACTATGGTTGTCGACTACCTAGTCGTTTTAAAACAGCTATATGAACATAATTTAATATATTATAATATACCATATAATATACAACTGTACTTCAACACCTCTACAATATATTATATAAGTAATAAAATGTTATTCGATATGGCAACGGTGCCCGGTGTTAATATCTGTGTTGTCCCGTGACGAGTGTAGTGTTTATTTCAAACCTTCTATTCCGCGGAGGAGGGGAGTATCTTACATTTTCAAGCGAGCATTCCCTTATGAAGGGAATTAAAAATATCGTATACGTTTTTCTCCGGGGAGTTATTACCCCTCCAGGTATAAACACTGGATAAATATTTATACACTTAAATACTTAATAGCATTATCTATACAAATATATAATATTAGTGTAGGTATATAATCTCAGTAACAATGCATAGGTATATTATACTATTATGTCATTTCCCATTGGGTTTACACGCAGAAGGTATCTAAGTATAGTACATTGATTTAGGTAGGTACTTACAGACTAAATTATATAGGGTAGTGGGTAGTAGTTGATGAGCGAATTCAATTTGATATTATTTTGTAGAGGAACAAAAACTACTGTGTCTAATCACTGTAGCCGAATCGTGAAATATATGCTAAATCGCATTTCGGCGGCAATTTCCCGAAAAGAATGAAATCCGGAGAAGTTCTAAATTCTGAAGCTTGGCGACCGCTCGTTGAACCATGGTACTAAGCGCGCGATCTCCATCCGTATTCTGCCGTATCTCATCCATTGACGCGTGTCGAGTACTCGCAACCAAACAATCGTGGTGATCTTGAGAACTTAAGATCCTCATCAATGCGTGAATTGTGACCACGGATCACCTATGATTTTCGATTAAACTTTATTCGCGAACATTTTAGTGCTTAAGTAGTATTATGTTTTATACAAAAGTGGTGAGTTATAAATTTATAATATTTGTGACTTAGCAAGTTTCGCTGTGGTCAGGTACGTAAAGAGGGAGAGTCTAGACTCCCTGACATTTTTAAAAATAAAAAAGTAGGTAAGTGGGTAACGCTCTGCTGTACATTATAGGTGCCGTATGGATCATTATTATATATATTATAGGAGTGTTAAATTTGAATCCAATGATAGGTATTATTGTATACGAAAAACGATTCTGAACGGAGATGATTTGTCAGCCTAGAATATAACTTCGAATGGTTGGTGAAAAAGGTGGTTTATGTTTTAATTGCCTAAATATACCAGAATTTAAGTTCTTTTATAATTAGTACAAGCTAAACTTATGGAAAATCTCGTATTGAATATTCAATTCTTAGCTAATTATACAAAAATTTTTATGAATTATGCTTACAAATAATTTGCAAATATTAATGGTTTTGACGAATTTTTGTCAATATTTGAATTTTAAATGCTAATAAAAAAAAATTGTGCCTATGTATTCTTATAATTTTCTAATCACTATAAGAATAACTTTAGAGGAACTTTGTATTAAATTTCCAAGTATTTTGATTGGGCCAAAAAAAATTTATCGACACTTAAAAAAACAATTTTCAGAAAAATTGAAAATTTCAGTTGTCTATAAATAGCTCAAAAAAAAAAAAATCAAAATATTTTGAAATTTAAATTACGTAAAGAAAACACCAAACTAAATAACTGGTAAAAAAGTATCTACAACTTATACTTTTTGAACAATAACAAATATTTAAAATCGTTTGAGGATAAATCGTTATCGTTACGCTATTTCCAAAAAACTTAAAATTCAAACGCACTTAAAATTTTTCCTATAATGATGCTACGAATTTTCTCTATAGCTACTTGAAGGAAAACTTATGGAAAACTTAGTGTTGTATTTTTAATCCTTAGTAATAAACACAAAAATTTTTCAACTTCAAAATTACTTGCAAATTTTCGCGTTTTCGACAGATTTCGTAAAAATTTGAGCTATAAACGCTTATAAAAAAAAATTGTGACTAACAATTTTTAATTCTTTTTAGCTACAATAAGAACAACTCATAAAGAACCTTGTATTAAATTTTCAAAATTCTTTGGTCATCCAAAATTTTTTTGTCGACACTTCAAAAAAAATTTCTCAATAAATCAAAAACTTCAGTGGTCTATAAATAACTCAAAATTTTTTGAAATTTTAACTGTATATAGATAACACTGACATAGGTTATCATTTGGTGAAAGTTTCAAGTATTTTACCGTGATTAGTTATTGAATTACAACCATATAAAAAAATCGATTTGGTCGAAAACTGGTTTTGCGTAAAAATTCCCGTTTTTTCTTAATTTTTTTTTTTGGTTTTTCCTGGCGCTTTCGAAAACTATTGTGAATGACCTCCCCAATGCACCAACTTGATTAATTTTGCTATCGGAAACCACCCCCAAAGTTTGAAATTTAAGCATATTTCGACACGTTCTCGTGTACAGACACACAAAAAAAAAAGAACACAACATTTGAAAATCAATACATTCATCGCTCCGCTCAGAACCTAAAATTGTTATATATTTAACCGTGTAAAAAAACAAAATTATAAATTGTATTAAAAACTGTTTAAACTCCTCTCTCTCTCTCTCAAAAAAAAAAAAAAATATTATATATAACATTTTGGCTACGTGTACCTAGTCGTTTTTTGTAGGCCTTTTGGTACAGCGAAATATAGAAAGTTTCACTCCAGGTAAGTTGCCTATATTTACTTCAGATAATATATTATGTTAGGTTAACTATATAGTATAATATACATCATTTATAATATATTTGGTATAAAACTACTTTACCGGGCGAACTTATTTTTTCAATTTTTTTTTTTTTTTTAATGGGTGTTTTAATAACGAGTTAAGAACGATGGTGCTAAAATAAATTGGCGGAAATCATTAGTTTTTAAGTTATGACGATTTATAATTATTACTGTACATCGTATATATATTATGTAATTCCGCAATTGATGATTTCATTTTTTGCATTTTATTTTACTGTTTTTAATGTATTGAATTATAAAAGTAGTTCCCTAAAATGTATTTTAACCCAATGCCTACTTGAGGTGGCGGTACATAGCAAGTCGAGGGATATTTTCGATTTGTGCGGAGCGTAGCGACGAGTGCCGAAACACGAGCAGTCACATTTTTTGCTTTCGAAAAATAAGATCGCCGGTAAAATAATTTTTAAAAAAAAAATTAAAAAAATTAAATCTTTATTCGTGGAATTAAACCCCGATCTGGCTCTACTAAGTGTTAGTTACCACTAAATTACGACAATGGATTTTCAAATCAAGTAATTATTGAGGTATTTAACGTATATACGATATAAAGTAATAATTGTAAGTCATCACTTCATAACTTAAAAACTTATCATTTCCGCCAATTTATTTTAGCACCATCGTTCTTAAATCATTAAAACACCCCTTTTCAAAAAAAAAAAAATAATTGAAAAAATAAGTTCGCACAGTAAAGTAGTCTTGTTTCATATATTTAATTTAAGATTTATTAATTATTCATAGTCGAGAACTTGGTATAATTCTAGTTTAGCAACCTATCGATTTTTTTCTAAATCTTGAGTTTTTGCATAATGTTCTGTAAGAATGTAAAAATAAAAGATTGGACAAACTTCATTTTGAAGTTATCGGTGAAAAACTTCAAAATGTACTGTTTTTCCTTTAAGTGTAGATATTTTTTTTTTTTTTTACAAAAATACGTAGAATTGAATATTTTCAAAATTTTTTTCAAAATGTGTGGTTTTTAACGCTCAGTACGTCATTGATAAAATCAAAACTTACCTATCCTACTTATACTGCAAGTTTTTGTACGTGTACCTTAAATCTAGTAGAAAATCTATTTTAATTTTAAAATAATAGGTACAGTTAAATAGGTCGATATTTAGGTAAGTATAATTGTAATTAAAAAGTCATTATAAAATCACTAAATTAAAATCATTAATAGTGGAAAACACAAATTCATAGTTAATTTACAATTAAATAATAGGTAAAAGCATATTACTTTGTTGATTAGCAAATTACGTAATCGTATTTATTCATAACGATCGGTGACTTAGTTGGTGAAACAAGTATTGTTTTTGTTCAGCTTATAAATTTGATTTAGTGAAAATGACATCGATTATTGAAATCAATGAAATGTTTGAACGTAAAACGATTGTCCTTTTGTCCATACCGATTATCTCCATTTTGCAATCCTAACGGGCGTATTTGTAAAAATTAATAATGTATAATAATGTAATAATACATACATAATGTATGTACCTACCTAATTAAATGTAATAAAGGCAACTTTTTTGTATTGTGTCCGAGTACATCGTATTATGATTTATGATGGTTTTGTTTGGCATTTTAAACAGTCGTAACTCGTATTATACCAATAATCACAAAAAAAGTCAAGTACGATTTTTACCAGTTGATTCGAAAATACACGGTTTTTTTTAAAATCTCACTTGTATAGATTTATCAAATTGTGACATTTTCTTATTTTGTGGACCGAAAAGATGTCCCTCAAATGTATTCGACATCAAACTAATATTATTGCTAAGTAATCATCTGTTTATTGGGCGTCCCTCCACTGATAAGTCGTATTTGACGGGATAAAATCGGTAAGTAGAACAATAAGTACTCGATTTAGTTTAAAACAGGCCGAGGAGTGTAGCGACGAGTGCCAATACACGCGTAGTTATAGTCATTAGTCACTACCCAAGAAAAATAAATTTCTTTTAAATTTTCATGTATCCATATTTATTTTGTCCCTATTACCTACTTGAGGTGGTTTTACATAACAAGTCCAGGTATATTTTCGATTTGCGGAATTATTTTTATTAATTTTTTAAAGCTTTATGGAAAAACAGTACTTTTTTTACTTTTTGAAGTTTTTCACCGATAACTTCAAAACGAAGTTTGCCCGATTTTTTTTTTACGTTCTTACAAAGCATGCAAAAACAAACATTAAAAAAATCGATAAGTTGCTAAACTAGATTTGTTCCGTACAAGTGTATATATAACTATAATAATTAATTAATAAGTTTATGATTAATATAATATTATGATGTATAATTATTTTGAATAACGATTCAATTTATTTATATAGAGTATAGACATTGTTTATACGAATTATACCTACGTATGTACATTTGTAAATATTATATATATATGTACCATACACATTACACGTACTTATATAATAGTACAGTATATTAGTATTACTACACCTACTAACTGTGAACAAATATATCAACTATCAGCAACGCTCAACGCACAGCGGTATTACAATTACTGAATTACCTATATGTACAAATGTCTAAATGTATAGGTAACTTTGGGTATATATTATAACCGATTGTAACACCCCAATTATGTTAATAGATTTACAGCAGAATCTCGTTATGTCAAATTTAAATGGATCAGGAAAAAGTTCGAGATATCGAGTTTTATTAACAAATAAAAAAATAATAATAATAGTAATAAAACGAATACTTAAAATATTGAAAAAATTGAAATGACAGAATAATCCTGAATAAATAATTTTTTTGTTATAAATCTGTCATTAAAGAACGCTAATATTACTTCTGTCTTACACGTCTTCCAAATTAGATACTACAAAAAAAGCCTTATCTTCCATACCTGTAGTAGTCTCAATACTAAATTCCTTAATGTTTTTAAAGCATAGGTATGTTTAGGTTATTGAATTGTAACTTCAAAAGTGATTTCCTCCTTATTTTGTGGTTCAAATTCAATCTCGCTGGGATTAATGATAGTAAAAATATTATTTGTGTACTCGAGTTAACAAAAAACAAAGTTTCAAGAGGAATTCATTGTAATTAGAGATAATGAAAAATTCGAGATAGCGGCGTTCAACATAATGAGATTCTACTGCATTTATATTATTATTATTATTTTTTTTTTTATTTGTAAGCGTAAACAGGTTACAATGACGTATTTTCAAACATTTTCTGGAGGAGTCCACAGTTTATACATACTTAAGTAATTTATACAAACTATGATAACTATATACATATTACATATACATATACATTATTACCTGTATCACACATTATATTTAGCCATAATTTAGAAATCGTCGTCAGAATACACACAATACCAATTTCTATTCTTATTACTTAACTATACTGCATGAATATGTATAGGTTTTTTAATCTGGGGGGGTCCAGTACCCCTGGACCATCCCCGTAAATACGCCACTGAAAGGTTATATAAAACTCTTTAGCAAGTAAAAAAAATATAGAGTGTACAGGTTTTACCTTAAACAAAAAGAAGAAATGAAAAAAGAAATAAAGAAGATACAGAAAATAAATAAATAAATAAATAAAAATATAAAAAAATAAAATAAAGAAGATTTAACGTTAAATTAACATCATTATATATGTAAATAGAGAACAAAGGTTAGAAAAAGTATAATATCGTTAAAGTAAAGACAGTAATATTGAAACGCAAATAATAGAAAAGAAAGGTATAACAGTAAACTAGATCTGAGCGTACGGCAGTGCGCCAGGCTAAGTTACAGCAATGTCAGTGTATCTTTACACGAACCAATTCGCCCTTTTTTTCTAACCCATATATCTCTGTTTCTTCTTAAGATAAACTTTTAAACTTTAAAACACAGATTAACCTTTAGTAGCTTATTAGGACGCTGTAAGAAAATGAGCCCTTAATATTGTGCCATTTCAAAATGGCAGGATTTCAAAATTTGCAATATTGTTACTGACTCACTGACTGACTGATAATCAAAATTATAAGACACTTCCCGTATAGGTAGAAACGTGAAATTTGGCACAAATGTAGATTTTACATTGTAACTAAAGGGAAAAATCTAAAAATCGAATTTTTTTCAAAATGAATGCCTCTTCAGAGTGTGTATTTCTAAACGTATGAATGAGTGGCGCGCTTAGCACGCATAAACGTTTACTTTCAAACAGCGTTACAATATGGTAATAAGAAATTGTTTGTAGTTGACTTATATATATATATATATATATATTTATAAAACACAATCATGTTTTCGTACATTTATTTTATTCAAGTACAAAATATAATATAATTATACAAATACAGAATATTATAATAATATTCGTCGGTTTGCGAACGATAATTTTACGAGATAATGAGTAAAAAAATAAAAAATAAATAATAATAATAAATAAATAATAACAACACGTCGTCCACGACCCTGAAACCCGCAAAAATAAATGATATCCCCAACAAAAATATAACAGTGAAAAAATGCCAAGTTCCAAACTCCCTCCCAAAAAATTCGGCTTATCAAAGTAGTGAAATCTACATTGTGGCCAAATCTGCTATTTTTTAATTTATAATCTCAATGCACTCCTACATTAAAGAACAACACTTCTCTTTTATTTGTATTGTTTAACACTTGGTCAGTTTCTGAATGAGGAATAAAACATCATTATCGAATTTGCTCACTTATGACTTACGAGGGTGATGGGGAGAAGACTCAGAAAAAAGTAAAAGGTTTAGATTTCTTCTCAAAAAAGACAGCGAATCATAATAAGTAGTGCACTACTTATAACAATACAAATAAAAGAGAAGTGTTGCTCTTTAATGTAGGAGTGCATTGAGATTATAAATTAAAAAATAGCAGACTTGGCCACAATGTAGATTTCAATACTTTGATAGGATGACTTTTTTGGGAGGGAGTTTGGAACTTGGCCTTTTTTCACTGTTATGTTTTTGTTGGGGATACTACTTTACAAATTACAAGTAGCTAAAACCAATATAGGATAATAATTCCGGAGAATGAATAAGACTATTTAATAGGTATATAATATGAACATAATATCCGCAACATTTTTACTAGACATAAGCAGCTAGTACTAGAAAGACGTAAATCAGAATTGGATAATTTGCAAGTTGAACGAATCTCTTGAAATGGGTATATCCGTATATCTAGGACCTGGATTCTAGGTAATTTAAAAAATAATATTTTTAAAAATGTATATTGATGTATTTACCATTTTCAATCATAGGGTGTGAAGTATTTTTAATTAGTCTTTTCATTAAAATCATAAAATGATACGATATAAATAATACACTTAGTCACTTCACTTTAAGGGGATTGATGACTGTTATTTCCTGTCTTTGTCTAACACGCGCACAACATACAAATTCAGGCATGTTTTTTGTCCAACGTACCGATTGATACAGTAAAACGATAAGAATTCTCAAAACAGATTTGAATTTGTCGTCAAGTCTACTTGAGAACGGTCGGTCCACATTTTTTATATTAAAATATAACTTTTTAAACAATTGAAATATGACAATTTTTTAATTACTCGTTTGTAATATAATCATTTTAGGATTTTGGGAGATAATATCAAAAATGTGGACTGACTGTTCTCAAGTAGACTTGACGCAAATTCAAATCTGTTTTCAGAATTCTTATCGCTTTACTGTATCAATCTGTACATTGGACAAAAACACGTTTGAATTCTTATGTTGCGCATGTGTTAATTGTTAGATAAAGACAGGCAATCAACGTCACCAATCCCCTTAAATTATACATTATAACATCAAATAATTCGTGGAAAGAAACTATCATATTTTAAAAAACGTACTTAAATATACTATTTTAACTGTAAAAACCAGCATCGTTTATACATATTTATACATATAGTTTCAATTTTTAATTCCTAAAAAAAAGTAGAAACCAGCATAAACTTTTTATAATATACAATAGGTAATTATCTAATTTTAGCACTTCCTACATTTCATTAATATACTCTTTTAATTGTCCTAATACTTTATATTAATATTTAATTATTAAAATTTTTTTTTTAAAAAATAATTAAAAACCTATATAGGTACTTAATAAGTATAATTTTGGTTTTGTTGATGTTTCACAGTATACAAATAGGTAACCATTTAATAATTTAATGAATAATGACATTTTATCCGAATAATAATAAACCTAATCTATGTATGTAACGAAATGTCAAATTTTTATTACTATATAATAAGAAATATATTAAGTTATATTAAAATTATTAATTATTATTTTAATGTTAAACAAACTATTTAATATTCTTAGGAGAATTAATGATTAACAAAAAAAAAAAAAAAAAAAATGGAAAAATGTTAAGATTAAATTTGATAAAAGTTATACTTGAAAATAAGTAATAACATTAATTATATATTATATTACACTTGGACTGAATCTTTCAATATCGCTCTTAGAAATAACGATGATATTCATTATTGTTATTATACGCATTATTATGAATCGTATAATGAAAAGTAAGCTCCGTCTGCCTATTGCGTACATTCACTTCGAGTTATTAATTCTTGCATGTATATACACCACGAAGGCGAGGTGATGACAACTTACATTGGCCCTATTTCCTGTATGGCTAGTAAAAATGTAATGTAATGATAGAGAGAGAGAGGAAGAATAGAAAGAAATATGTGAAGTTTATAATACAAGTACGCCTGTTAGATGTAGAAGCCATCGTAGATATTTCAACAGTGTAATAAAAATTAGGTGCATAAAATAAATATAAAAAAAACTTCGTGGTCATGCACGTATAACCCACAACAGACATCAGTCTTTTAGTATTTTTGTAATTTTAAAATAGAATATTTTTTGAAGATATAAATGGTATATTTAAAATTAATATAGGATATACAAATATACAATAACCAAATAACGTGAATAATTTTTTTTTATGTGTATTTATACTCTATACTATAATAATAGTATAAACTATTCGAATTTTTAAATAGGCTAAAGCTAGGTATAATCCAAAGCTAGGCGAGTTAGTCATTTTTTTCAACTAGTTGAAGTTAAGTTACTTTAATAAAAAACTAACTAAGTTAAAATATAAGTTAGTTTCTGAAACTGTCAAAATTTCTAACCTAATTAGTTAGAAGTTAGTTTGGTGAAAATAATAACTAAAGTTAGAATAGAAGTTAGAAGTTAGTTTTTTTATAGATTAAAAAACATTTTTGTTAAAATGTAAATAATAAGTTATTTAACTTAAATTATTGATTAAAACTGGAAAATTGAATTAAATACCTAGTCATTTGGTCAAAATGTTCTAATTAAGTAAGTACCTAATAATTTCAATGTCTTGAAAAATTAATTGGTATATCACTTTTGGTTATTAGAACACGAAAGGTGAAACAAAATAAAAAAAGTAAAGAACAGTATGACAACTTGAAATATTAATATTAAATAATAATACATAATACCTATAACAAAATTATAATAATAACTAGTTACTTTTTTTTCTAACGAGTTAGATTAGACTATTTTACACATAAAATTCAACTAGTTAAGTGACAAAGTTAATATGAATTAAAACCAACTAGTTAGTGCCCAGCTTTATTAATTATATAACTAATATTATTATTACTTGTTACTATATTATTTTAAGTTTATAGGATACATTTATCTAATGCTTATATTCTGCACAAACTTAAAATAGATATACATATTGATAGATTTATATCATATATGACGTATGTAATAGGTATTCATTATGATAATAACTTATACTTATTTATAAATATAACTTGTGATTATATACAAACGTTATTGATACATTTTATCGATTCTACTCTTAAGATAGGTACATTTAATCAAAAAATTATACAAGTTTAAATATAATAACTTTACAGTTTACTCATAGATAGTATAAATATTAAATAGTGAATATAGATAGAGTAATATAATTTATCATCTAAACCAAATACAAATATACTAAATTTTACTGAAAAATATAATATAAGTAGGTAGGTATAGGTTATATTGGTATAAATAATACATACTACATACCTATGTCATTTATGTTGATTTTTATCAAATTTTTAATTTCCTTTTTATTTTATACATACTTTAATAAAGTAAGTAGATATAACTTAGTAATCGAAAAATATGTAGTACATTTTTCGATATCTATTATATAATAGTGGTGTATACTTACACTATTAAATAAATATAACTGTATATAAAAGACCGTAGTTCCAAATGTTCCAATAATAAATACCCAACGCATACTTAATATTATCATCTCATCTCTTATATTACGTATCTACGTATGTACGCGTTTTAGATTCTGAACGAAGTGATGAATGTATTGATTGTACAATGATGTGTGTTTTTTTTTATGTCTATGTACAGTAGAACTAGTCGAAATAATGCTCAATTTCAAACATTGGGGGTAGTTTCCGATGTAAACGTGAATATCCTTGGTGCATAATAGAGGTCAAAAGTAAACATTTTCAAACAGTTTTCAAAAAAATCGAGAAAAACAAAAAACGTGAATTTTTACTCAAAACCCGTTTCGACCAAATCGATTTTTTTATATGATTGTAATGTAATTCAAAAACTAATCACTGTAAATAGGTACTTGAAATTTTCACCAAATGTTAATGTCAGTGTTATCTATATAAAGTTACAATTTCAAAACTTTTTGACTTTTTTTAGTAATTTATAGACCATAGAAATTTTCGATTCTTATCAGAATTTTTTTTTGAAGTGTCGATAAAATTTTTTTGGCCCTATCAAAATACTTGAAAATTTAATGCAAAGTTCCTCATAAAATATTCTTATAGTAATTAAAAAATTATAAGAATACATAGGCACAATTTTTTTTCATTAGCATTTGAATTTCAAATATTGACAAAAATTTGTCAAATTCCTGAATATTTGCAAATTATTATGTAGGTATAATTTATAAAATTTTTTTGTAGAAGTAGCTAAGAGTTGAACATTTAATACAAGGTTTTTCTTAAGTTTAGCTTACAATAATTATAAAAGAACTTAAATTTTGGCGTATTCAGCCTATTAAAACATAAACCACCTTTTTCACAAACCACTGGAAATTATATCCTAGGTTGGCAAATCATCTTCGTTCAGAATTGTTTTTCGTATACAATGATAACTATCTTGGGCGTAGGTAAGGGGGGTGTTTTGGGTGTTCAAACACCCCCCAAAATTAAATATAAAACAAATTTAAAATATATAATATTGTGAATTAAATGTAATGTACCTATATCTAGACCAAAACCCCCTCCGAAAATATTTCCTATCTACGCCCATGATAACTATCATTAGATTCAAATTTAACACTCCTATAATATATAATGATCCACACGACACCTAATGTACAGCAGAGCGGTACCCACTTGCCCGCTTTTTTTATATACCGCTTTTTTTGTATTATGTAATCCTAGAGTTAATCTGTATTGATTTAACTCACTGAATTAACACAAAAAATGAATTACACATTTATTACTTATTAAATAATGGTAGTTAAATATAAAAATATTTTTACACTCTAAAAAAATTACCCCACCCATATAAGATTGATAAAAAATAAAAATAATATTCTTAAACTGCATAAACAATTGAATTTAAAAAATTATTTTTATTTATTTATTACTTGATTTATAAATCAAATTTATGTATCTAAGTATGCCTATAACATATTTATTATTTACATACTAACATGATTATGAACAAATACTGCATAAGCCATAATGAGACCTTAAGAAACAACAATTTGGATATTTTGTATAAGTATAATAGGTGAGTATATAGACAACATGGATCATTATATATTCAAGATGTAAGAACTATCTATAATAATATTTTAAGTAAACAATTTATAAAAGTATAGGAATTTCAAATTATTTTAATAACAATTAATAACTTAATTTATAAAATATTTAAAAAGAAAGGCGTAAACGAGTACGAGGAAATAAAACTTTAATAAATATTATAAAAACTATTTACCACTCAATAAAGTAACTACAACTACTGAAAATGAATAAAAATCGTATAGGTATTATATTAGGTACAATATAAAAATATTTAAGCATAATGCATGGGAGGGTGTGTTCAAAAGGGGGAACGAGAGGCTGGATCGAATAAAAACAGAAGGGGAATTGTGCGCACGCCCAGCCCACTTGGCCAATCCGAAGAGAAAGCCAATCCCTTCACCGGTGGGCTGTGAAATGTGTGAATGATGAAAAAATAGTACTACGACGACGTTAAAAATAAAACGATTTTAGTGACGGAGAAAACGGGATGACAGAGAAATAGACCAGTATTGGTGAAAGGTTCGCGAGATTCGGTGTTGTTTTTTCGCCACCTTTAAAAATCTGTCCTGGTTAAATACCCTAGCTACGCGCGTGTTGACAGGGTGATATTCGTTTGTTTTGCTTTGAATTATCTGTTTAATTTTTTTTCCGGCAATAAAAAAATCATCGTCCGCATTTTACGATGGCAAATGTACAATAATTGTCGTGTAAATCAGTCAAGGGCGTTTTTTACTTTTGTATACACATTATACTTGTTTTCCTATAGTGATGGATATTTATTTTAAAATATTTTTCGACTAAATAAAATCAACTTTTCAAAAAAGTAAAAAAAAAAAAATTGGTGTTGACAAATAAGTGTTTAAGGGGTGGTCAGCATGCACCCGTTTTATAATACGTATAGTAATGGTGGGAACGTTGAACACCTGTATGATGACAACTGGGTAGCGCCACCATCAAATACACCGATGAAGGATATTGAAGGTAAATTCTAAATTATATTATATTTTTTATGCTTTTATTGTTTTTATTGGCTTAAAAATATGTATTGTTGTACTTTAGACTATTCAATTAATTATTAGTATTGTATGGATTTTAAAAATATACTAAATTACCTTTGGTGTGACCAAATAATTTGTACATTTAGTTTAATTTTTTTTATTTTATGAGATTGCAATTACAAATACATATAATGCATATAATTTACTAGGATTTATCACATTAAATAAAAATTCAATAACTGCGTAGAACATATATAGGTACTGTTTTGTATAAATACAAAAAAAAGTGTTGTTCAATTTCTGTATTTATTTAAAACTGCATTAGTAATATACGTATATTTATATATATATATTTAGCATTTTAATATAATTTAAAAAGTATAGACAATGATGCTCATAAAAACTTAATCATTATTTTTTTTTTTTTTTTAAACACTAATCTAATGGTTAAATTTGGTATTTATAATACACTACAAATAATTACTTATTACAAATATTATATTGTCATTTAATTAGTATATAATATACGAACTACCATATATCACGTATTATTAGTTGTATAATTTTATATAGTAGGTACAATTATCGATGTAAGTTGTAGGATCCAATTCATATTTTACGAACCTATGGCCATATAATATAGCATATAATAGCCATTGTGTATGTGAATTATAATATATAGGTAATGACTAATTTTAAAACTATACTTATTTTTAATTTATAATAATTATAAAATTGCACCTATAAGTATTTCAAATTAATCATCTAAACAATTGACTACATTTACATTTTTTTTTTTGTACTACGCATATTCCTAATTATATAAACCAATGGTTTATATTATGTTTTTTTTAAAATTTGTGTGTAACGGCTTTTAAATTATTATACTGCCATAATATAGCTAAATATAACTATTTCACTTTATTTCATATTAATTTTATTGAGTGTATTTTAAAATTAATTTTGTTTTTTTTATTTCTTTATGCAAATATTTAATATTAAATATTAATAACTGATAAAAATGATGAATTAAAATATCCTTTGAATTCTGAAAAACTATACATCTGAAGGTTAATTCTTATATATTATCACAGTAAAATATTGTAAATAAAATGTATTAGATAATATATGGTATTTCGCAAAACCTACTTATATTCTAATTCTACACCAAAAAAATATTTAATAATTGAATCGAATGTTTTAAGACTTCAATATTATTCAGTTATAATTTAAAAACACCTACAATATGTTTTTATTTTCAATTAAAATTTAACCACTATAGGTACCATCTAACCCATAATGTATATAAATTTAAGAAATGTTATTTTATACAATATTAATTTAAGCTGGTATATTAAATATACTATGTGTTTAGCGTGATTAGCTGCATTAAAAGAGTAGAAAATATTAAAATATATTATTTTTTTCTCCAATTATACTTAAATGTTATAATTTTGTTTAATACACGATTTAAAATATAAGTCGTGTACTAACATTGAATTTTTATTATTTAATGATTATTTTATACTGTACCTTCAAATTAAGATAATTGGTGTTTTGCCAATAGGTTATTTAGATTCAAGTTCAATCAATATATTAAAAGAAATATTCATACAGATATAGATATATAACAATAGCTATCTATTAAACTTTAAATTACCTATTATATTTTCAATCATATAGTTACTTGAAAAATAAATTAAAATAATCTAATATGCATGTATAGAATTTTCATTTACCACATATAAAACAAATAAAATAAAATTTATTTAAAAATATACTCATTTTATATGTACCTACCGTATACATGCACTTAATGAAATTGCTCATTTACGTGAAAATTAGGCTTATTTAGTGAAAATGCCACTTCCATACTCGCTATATTATGGAAATTTTTTTGACCTTTTCACAAAATGGGTGAAATTCACTTTATTGACATTTCAATATTAATTGAATATCAATCAATATCAATTTTAATTGATTTGATGTTGGGTAGTAAAAATATAAAAGTATATGATATCTTATACATAAAATTCTTGTAATATTATATAATATCTTTTTTTTAAATACCTATTACCATATTGAGTATAGATAGTATACTATCTATACTCAATGCTATTACCTACTGAAATATGAAAATTAAGTTATACATTTTATTTTATTTTTTATTATTTATTTTTACAAGACTGTAATGTTGAGAGTTATGACAACGACTATTGTACAACATATTTTTTATATTATCATATTAAAATTTTTTCCATATTATATAAAATGATAAAATAACATGTTACTAGTCCAATAAAGAACAATTGGTAAAAGACAGACTGTCAGAGTATATTAGTGTTAACGGGATCATACACTGCTATCTGAACAATCATTTTCAACAATTTGATATCTTATCTTGAAATTATAGACGAATCTGTTTATTTTATACAATGCATAAGTTACGAAGTATACCAAGCAACATTTATATTTATTTTAAATATTATTACCTATTACAAATCTTACAATAACCCAACATCAAAAGTACTCATATATCGTATTTATATTATATAACGTGGATAAAATGAATTTCATCCACTTCATGAAAAGCTAAAAAAATTGCTCATGTAGGAACAACATGAGTATTAACAACATTGTATTAAACCGTAATTTTCACGAAATGGATACATTTTATGAAGTGGATGCCCATTTTATGAAATAAGCGATTTTATTAAGTGGATACGACATATATATAATATATATTGTATATACCTACCTAATAATATAATAATTCATATACCAATATCAGGCCCTTTATTACACAAAACCAAAGGCTTATCAGATGTTCTTTAATTAATACACAAAACTACAGTTTTTAACCAATTGGCACCAAATTGTGTACATATATTATAATTTGAGCTCTTAAGTAGATTGTAGGCTATTCAATATCTTAGCCACCAGAATTCGATCACTAAATGCTTACACACGAATTTCGTTCCATAAGTTATAAAAATAAAAATGTTTTTTCAGAAAAAATAGTCACAAAATCACATAAAAATGTATTTAATTAATAAAATCTGTATAGTAATCTGTATAGTTATATCTATAAAATAAATGTACGTTTGTATCAAAACTATATCTACTAGGAATCTTTTTTTTTTTTTTTTTTAGAAGAAAAATATACAATCTATATCATATTATGGACATAGTGAGTGGGTATATGTGCTAAGAGAAAACAAAGATTTGATTTAGTTTTTCATTTTTCTTTTTTTTTTTTATATTTTTAATTTTATTGTTAATGCAAAGATCTCTGCACCAATTACGTTTAAGTCGTCTTGGAGGGTTACCCGGAATTGTGAGGGATGATAAATTTTTGATGAGAGGATTTGAATGAGTAGATAAACGGTAATGAAATTTTTTATAGAAACGTTTGGCTTCGTCATGAATAGATTTTAGATTACAATCTATGTGTAGAGTATAGTTTAAAATATATTGGGAGGCATTTACTATTTTTCTTAATGTCAAATTTTGAAAAGCTTGTATCTTATTATTTAGATTAGACTTTTTAGCATTTCCCCATAGCTGGAGTCCGTTTGTCCAGATAGGTTTTAATAAAGATTTATACATGAGGAGTTTGATATTGATAGAAGTGACCTTGTTACCAATTAAATGTTTCAGCATACGCAGACTATTGTTTAGGGATAATCTTTTTTCACGTATATGTGTTGAGCCCAAGTTAACCGTTGATCAAGCGTTAGTCCTACTAGGAATCTAAAGATTACAGTTAAAATTAACAATTAATTGATATTGATTTTAGGATTTTTAAATTGGCATTATTTTATATATAGCTTGAAAAAATATTTTTCCTTTTGAAATGCGTTTGCAGTTAATATTTGTCGTCTATTAACTATATAATATTTAATACCTAAATAAATAATATTTTAATAGCATCAACATATTGTATTGTTAGAACTTAGAATTAAGTTAGTAATATATTTGTGAGGGTCAATAAATAACAATTGAAGATGAAATGTATAATTTTTTTTACTAAAATCCCATACCATCTACATTTTTAATGTTTTAATAATTTTAGTCAAATATTTAGTACAAATTATTTTATATAACTAAACTTTATCTTCATTTCAATATCTTATTAAGTAAAGTGATCTGTTTTAATTTATATAGTTACAATAAAATAAGTCATTAGGTAACTTAATTAATTTTAAAAACACATAACATTAAAAATATTACACTTATAACTTAAAAATAGTAATATCTATCTAAAAAGTAGTTTTTAAACAATATTAAAATGAAACATTATATAATTATTACTATTGTATCAAAATCTAAGACGTACAATATTTAGATACTTAGTAAATACATTCATAAATAAATATATAACCTGATAGTTATAGATTCTTAACTGTTATTTAAAACTAAAATATAGGTGGTAAAATTTTAAGGTTACTTTTCAGTGTGATACATACTTTTTAGACTTATTATGATAGCATTTAATTTTAATTTAAACCTTATATTTAATCATGGTAACTATATTATACACATATATTTTTAATGTTAGAATTATTTTAAGTAAAAATAAGTAGAATTAGTCCTTATTTTATAGAACAAAACTTAGTCATTCCAGATATCTTTACGAACTACCGCCTATTGTATTATTTTATTTTACTCATAATATTTGTATTAATATTAATTTGTCAATTTTAAATTAAATTCACTTACATTTTTAGTATCTATATACTCAGTTAAATTATTTGAATTTTGTCAAAAAATTCATTTTAGCAATAAATTTAATTGCAACTTAATTTATTGTATAATAACAAAATAGCTGCCAAAAAATATAACTTGAAAATGAAGACTATTATTCATACAAATAATTTTAAAACTCAGATATAAAAATTGAAAAATATATATATTTGTTTATTTTTATCTGCGTCTAAAGAAAAAAAAAATGCTATTTTAGTGTAAAATATATTGAAACATAAGTAGTCAGGCAGTAAGCCCTCGTAGTATTTTACTTTGGTTAAATTGCCTTAAACTATTGTTGTGAACCATTTTGATATTTAAATTGAGATAACATACACTTATTATATTACTAAACCTACTATGCAATACAAAATTATTTAAATACAGTTGAGTATAAACAATATATATAATACATTAGTCACATTATTATCAACGATTTAAAGTAATATAAATAATCATAATCATGTTAATTGTAAACAATAAAAAAATGATTTATTTATCTACAGCATGCTTAGAAACGGTATCGAGTACGAATATACAAGCTATTAAATCAACTTCTCACCAATCGTATTTATCATCTGATAGAAAAAGATTGGATGTAGTGGCCAATAATCAAGAACATCCAAAACTTTCTGGAGTTGGCGCAGCATTAGAAATGAAACACTTATGGGAAGAGTTTAATGAGCTCGGTACAGAAATGATCGTCACCAAAGCTGGCAGGTAAAATAAATAGCTAAGTTAATTTTTATCAATGCATAATATAAACACTTTACACTATACATTATCGCAAAAATATATTCTACTATAAACAATTTATGATATTTTATATTTTAATAAACTGTGTATGGTTCTAAAATGACATGTCTGTTATACCAATTTACATTTTTGTTTTGCTTGAAATTTAAAGATATTATACATATACATATACATATACATATATCTTGCTGCTAAATTTAAATAATTGTATAGCTATAATATTACTAGGTCCAGATGTACAATATTAATTAAGTACCTAATATTGAGTGAAAAACTTACTTAATTTATTTCAACCATCTATATTCTATAAACTATACTTATATAATTCACTTCAATTGTTATAAAATTTTACTGATTTTAGTAAGTAATCTTAAATGACCTATGTAATTAGAAAAATAAGTTCATAATACAATTTTGACACGAATTATAACTGTTAATTTTGACTTTGATGTCTATTGTACTGGTTTGAATTTGACTTTGAATCATATTTTTTTTAAATTTATTTCTGGGTTTATTTTAGGGAATATTATAAAATGTAGATACTGTACATATTCAATATTATATAATATACTTATTATAGTATCTATATTTCTTTATATATGATATATGTACACGTCTCTATATAATTTTAAAAGGTAAATATGCATATTATTACTACATAGGCACTGACTAATTTATCTATAACAATTCGGAGTTGTTTTCCATAAAAAAAAATCTATGTATATTTTCGAAGCGTCACATCGGCGCCAAAGACCGCAGTGACGAGTGCCAAACACTCGAACTATTGACGCTTAAACTACATTATGTTTATATATTATACTAATGTAAAAACGTATACATTTTTTTCTTTAATGGAAATCATCTAGCAGACAGATATAGGATCTTTATTCACTTGATTATTACATTATGTATAAATCTTTGCTTAAAATAAATTTATAAAAAAATATTTTTGCAAATTATAAAATAAATTAAAATTAAATTTTTGTACATAGTGTGTAATATACTAATATATATATATTTGTATTATTTTTCTTAATATCATATACATATATATACATATAAATACTTATATTATTTTTTTTGTTAATCAATAACTCATATTAGATTTGGAGACATGAACGAGCGTATCATAGTTTAACCTATCATTATATTTTACAATCATTCAAAATTTCATAATATTTAAAATCTTTATACAATAATATACATTTATACATAAAATGTGTAAACAAAATTATCAATTTTTAATGTATGTATTACAGAAGAATGTTCCCTACATTTCAAGTCCGATTGTATGGTTTGGATCCAGTAGCAGAATACATGCTTATGATGGACTTCGTTCCTGTAGATGATAAAAGATATAGATACGCATTTCATAGGTAAATATTTATATATATTTTTAATGCTTGTGTCTTAAAATCAATTAACAAAATTAATTAACCTTAAGAACGATATTAAAAATTAAGGAAAAAAATATTAAAATTAAACTTTCAAATATAATACTTTAAGTTTATTTGATCATTTATGTGATATTTATATGTATATTACACATAGTTCAAGCTGGGTGGTTGCTGGTAAATCGGATCCTATATCACCTCCTAGAGTACATATTCATCCAGATTCTCCGGCGTCTGGAGGACAGTGGTTGAAACAAGTTGTGTCGTTTGATAAACTTAAGTTGACCAATAATCAGATGGATGACAATGGGCATGTATGTATAAGTATAAATATTTAATCAATAGGTAGTTGACTTCCAATAAGAAAATTGTTTCTACCTATAAGCACAAGAATTGCCTACATTTCACGCCGTTTTAGATAAAATTAATTTTCTTTATCAAAAAACTATTTTTACTTAGATTATCCTTAATTCAATGCATCGATACCAACCCAGATTTCATGTACTCTACATTCCAGGAAGAGATGAGGGCTCTTCAAATTCCACAAACAATTTTAAAACGTTTATGTTTCCAGAGACTAAATTTACAGCTGTCACCGCTTATCAAAATCACAGGGTAAGAAATACATTTAAAAAATAATAATAATAAATAATTAATTAATTAAAATCATTCGCGAAATAATTCTAATTTACGAATGATGGGTTACGTTTTTTGGAAAAACTTTTTTAATTATTATACCTACATTGATAACTCTATGTATTAGTGTACCAGAAAATTTAAATTAAATTTTTATTTTATATACTTCCTGCACTTCATATTATAAATTCTTATGATTTTACTTCTTATTACTTTTATTTGTGTACCTATCTAAGTACCATGTATTTTTTTTTATTATTAACTCACTATTTTTATTTTTATAATACCCCTTCTAAATAGTCTAAATGCCTAATACTTATTATTTATTACAATTTTCTTACTCGGAAAATAATAATATTGTATAATTTTAAATTGTGTAACTCTTTCCTTTCATTAAAGTACGGTTGTCGAATTATATTTAGAAATATTAAATATTTTATTAATTATTTTATTAAGAAGTTCAAACACTTCAAAAAAATATTACAATTAAATTATCCAATTTTAAATGTATAAATTTGTATGGCTGTTTTATTTATAAGAGAAATTATATTTTATTTTATTATATTATTTTTAGATAACACAGTTAAAAATCGCTAGTAATCCATTTGCTAAAGGATTCAGAGACTGCGAGACTGAAGAATGGTAATATCATATTAATATTATATTATGCGTTTACATTTATTCTAATATCTAAATATTAAATGAACCATTATAAAAGCTTTGTGTGTAAAATACACTTGATATATTTATTAGACTAAAGAAGCTACTAGATTATAAATCTTGACAGATTTTTTTTCCATTCTTCATTCCACCCTCTTGGAATAAACCCAAGCGTTACTAATTGACACCGGTGTGCTATACCAATCTCAAATATACATATTATTATACATGCACTAGTAAATTAGTAGTACATTTCAGAAAAAGGTGTATAATATAACACAAGTCAATTAAAAAATCCCTGTTGCTGGCAATCATTGTAGGTGTGCTTATATAAATTGGCACATAAATAGTAATAAATGTCGGTTTATATGATTTTTAGAAAAAAATTTCGTTCTTATTTTATGCTCGACACATTGCTTTATATATATGCGAAAGTGTGAAACATGTGCGTGTGGGTGTGTGTATGTGTGTTTAATTGTATTTTTTTTTTTATGAAGGAAGTTAAAATTATTTTTTTTTTTATGCAGTGGCCCTATGTCTATTGATAGTGAACCACAAGCCGCCAATAATAAATCGCAATGCAAAAAAAATGTCACTGGAATCCATAACAATAATAATTGTGTTCAGTTCCCAAATAAAGAGTCAACAGGAAGTTTGGGTATGTTTTTTTTATTTCGTATATTTTTATCAATGTATATATACTATATAGGTATATATATATATAGATTAATGGTCTACCGACAAAATTAAAATGTTTATATTTTAAACGACGTTTTTATAGATCACATATGTATTTTTTTAATTTAATAAAACAAATCCTATAAATTGTCATTAAATGATATTTATCATTAAATGAAATAATTTTATTACTAAAATTAAACGTTAGTTGAAAATATGTACATATTATTATGAAAGGTACAGTGATTAAGTAGTTAATACATACAAACAAATTTTACTTTGTAGTTTTAAAATGTGCTTATTAAAACAACAACACTTTTAAAGCAAAAAATTATTCTTATAAAATTATGTATCAATTTTTACGCATATCATATTTTGAAATTTATTTTCATGATTTTGATATGTATTTATGAAAAATGAAAAACTAAAGATTACATTTAACAATTAATATTGGTTTATAATGAATAACATATTAACATTTTCAAGATGTTTTTACTCTTGTTTTTTATTTATTTAGGAAATTTTAAAAATAGAAATATTTAATATGCCTACTGTACTTCTATAAGTTAAGTTAATATAATATAGCCAATATATGTATATCTACCTAACTAACTAACTTTTAGTATATTTTTTAATCGTTTCGAGCTCAACGCCTTCATGTTGAAACTAATGTCTACGTTTTTTACTTTTAGATGCTATTTAAATCATGTCCGTCGCTTAAAAACATAAAAAATAAAATTTTAAATGACAAAAAAACCTATATTATGCGGGGCGTTGTACACAAAATTATGTTGCTTGTACCCGAAAACTGTCATTAATTATCAGAGTTGTCTATGCGGTAGTCATTTATCATAATATTTTCGGGAAACGTTAAATAGGCATACCACCGCTGACGTTCCGTCGCATTAGCAGTCTCACGTCTGTTTCTAAATGAGACAATTAAAAACTATCTCGTGCCCGTGTTAGCTCAATTTGATTATTTAAGGACTAAACAAAAAATTTCTATTATCAACTAAAAGAAAAATAGTTTAATTAATAATTAACAATTTTAATATTTGTTTTCAATTATTTATGGAAGATAAAAAGTTGATCCGCTTATACTGTCTACTTCTTTATATTCTAGTAAAGCAGTTAATAGCATGGTAATATAATATATTATACGTTATTCCTTGACTATTATTATTATTGCATTTGATGATAGAAATGGAATTAACTAATATGATTATTTTAAAAACTCGTATTATTTTTTGTATTTACATTCAAAACACTTAAAATGAATTAACTGATAATTCAATATGAATATACACAAGACACAACACATATTTAATATTTTTGTACTTATATTTAATTATATACCTAACCTGACTTACATCTAAACAGACAATAAGTACACATACATTTAGTTAAATATGGCTCATGAGAACGGCATTATAAAAACCATTTATTTACATACCTACCCTTCTCTTAATAATAAATTACAAATTTTTTTTAACTATAAAATTTTTATGAAAATAAATAAAAGTAATACAGATTAATTAATATACAAAAACATTATGACCGGACAATAAAGGTAATAAATTATTACTAATTAATAACTAAAAATTATGTTTTTATGTAAGAAAAAAAAATTTCTTTATCGCTTTTCAGTTTAAAAATATTAGGTACATGTATAATATATATGAGTATTTAAATATTTTTGAGATGCCCTTAACAAAAAAAAATTTCTTTTTCGCTTTTCAGTTTAAAAATATACATGTATAATATATATAAGTATTTAAATATTTTTGAGATGCCCCTTTAAAATAAACACTAACCTTGGTTAAATAAATACTATCAAATCATTTATTATACTATTTTAGTTAAAGATATCCTTAAAAATGAAATTATATAAATATAGGTAATATGCTATGGTAATTAAAAATAGATACAAATATTAAAAAATTAAATCCATGTAAAATGTGTTTTTGGATGATAAATTAATTATTCATATTATAATGAACTTAAGTCAAATAAAATTACTATTGTGCAAATTTAAAATGTATTTAAATCATTTTGATTGAAAATAATAATTATTAGATAAGTACAAAAAAAAAAAAAATTTAAATATTTATGTAGGTATATTACAAATTATGAGAAATTACAAAATTGACTAATGAAACGTTAAAGTTATTTGATTATTTGTGTTTATTATTTTTTTTTTTTATTAATAGGAGTGTATTATATTTTTATAAGTTACATTATTTCAATTCTGTTTTATTACTGTCGATAACAGGTGCCAAAATAAAATACACGACAAATTAATTTAAATTTGAAAACAGTTGTCACTGTTGTGGGTATCTTAGTCAATTTATTACTGTACCACCCAAACGTTTATTCGAACAAAATAACAAAATAAATTAAATATCATACATAATGTGTATAAATAAAAATATCTTTGTAAACTGAGTAGCGACGTCTATGTCAAAATATGTGTGACGCTCGTACCGTTTCCGACAGCAGTCCTCACCACATCCCTCAGTTCATTTTTTTACAGCCTAAATTTATGCCAATAAAATATATACAAATATACCGGTTAAAAATAACGATTTTTTTTCTCGATTTGAAAAAAAATCTAAAAATCCTATCAATCTCTTTTCTTAATCCTACACCACTTTGGATCTCGACTATAAGTAATTTGTATTGAAACCAACTGACTGTCAAAAGACTTAAAATGTTATTTGTCTAATTAGCAGAACTTACATGTAAAAACAAAAAAAATAATTCCCATAACAAAATATCACATATTTCTTTTGAAAAAAATACGTAATGGAGTAATACATTTTTACAATAATAATATTTATTATCACAGCATAATAATATGTGATATTATATTCAATAATTATACGAATAAGTATATTATTAGTATAATTCATTTCATTATTTTAAAAAATAATTATTTATTCGTGTTTCAATTTTATGGAAATTAATCAAATGTTTCAAAATTTAATACTTTATATCTGAAATATAGAAATAATCCTTTGCATTTAAATGAATTATATGTGCATTGTATATATAATAATTTTGTATTCATTTGAATGACTGACTATTCGTCCCTATTAGAATGATAAATGTGCATCACACTACCTCACAAATCATCGAGGTCACGTAGACAAAAATCCTACTGGATCAGTTAACGTTTACGAAAAAAAATCTACCCATAAAACATCTAGACATACTAATTATATATCGTTAACCTAAAAATAAAATTAATATACTCTTAATATTTATAAATTAAGGATTAATGTTTATAAATAATTTAATTTTAATAGTATTTTCAATTTATCATGCAAATATAATATATTTATAAAACGTATTAAGTCACTTTGTAAAGTTATAGGAACTACAGCTTATAATCATACTATAATTTTTAGAGTTAATTACTTTCTACATTTCAACTTCATAAGAAATTTAAATTAAATTATCTTACAAAAGAACGTGAATGATAATAGATTTTTATTTAATAAAAAATGTAGTTTATTTTGTTATAAATAAAATAAGAATAAATAAGTTTTCATTTATTAATAAATAAAAACATGTTAGATATCTTAAGACTATGAATGCCCATAGATACCTGTTTATATTTATTGCATACATTTTCCTTAAATTATACTATATTATATTAATTTTTATAGTCTTCTGTTATACTATAAATTGAATTAACAATAAAAATAATTAATAGAATCCATATCTTAATATGGTTATAATTTTATTTTATATTCTAATTTATCTCGTGGCTTATTTTAAGTATAATATTATTTAAAATATTTTGATAGATAGATGAGACGTGAGAGATATACATCCGAATAACTCGAAATAATACTAAACATTTTTTAATGAACTTATGAAACTTAGATACCATACCAACCTATTTTTTCCCATGGGATTAAAACGGTTTCGAGTGGTTTTCAATATCCTAACCGTGGGTACCGATTTTGTATCACTAAACACGTCAACGGAATGTGCTACTTCTATACATTTTTCATCCACCAAAATATAATATTGTAAAGTGGGTAAATGCATGTAGCCCATGTAAGTATTATAAAATACAAAACAACTGATTTTCATCACCTTATTTTTCGGTTATCTCACGTAACTTCACCTAATTGCTGCTATATACATACATATGGAATAAATTAGGTTAAATATCTTAATGTACCGATTATATAAATTACATGCTACATTGTTTGTTTATTTTTAATAGTTGTTAATGGATTTTGTAGAATGTAAAATATTTTAATGCCTTATTATTAATTTTTTTAGATATAAATAATTGTATTCATATGTATATCATAGTATTTTTGGCATATAAAATATCGTAAAAAAATGGTTGTCTAGGTCATATTTCATGCTTTAAATTGTTCTTATTTTATTGCATTTTTTTTTTTTTTATCTTAAGGAGATCTACATAATATTATACTTTTATATGTTGCCAATGTTACCAGAAAAGATGACATTTAGTCAATATTAACAATAACTAGTCAATAACAATGCTTCCTGATTTAGTAAGGAATTAATGTCAATAACTAGTTATTGATGACAATTTCTAATAAAAGAAGGCATCGATGATAAAATTAAAAATCAAGTTAAAAATCAAATAATATTTTATAATACTTATTATCTATTTATTCTTTATTCTTAATCTAAAAAACATCATTGTTTAGTTTATTTTCAATTTAAACAAATTTAAAATATTAATAATATTATTATTTTATTTTATTAATATTTAATACTATAATATTTTAATAATATTTAAAATTTAAATAAATTTGCGTTGTCAATTTTTATGCACATTTCATTTAAATCCATTTATAAACAGATTATTAATGAATAATGACAATTAATACATTTTGAAATTCACTATTTCAGTGCATCAACAGTACTGTGCAGCTTCTTGCAAAATGTGTCCATAACGAATAAGTTATATAGTACGATAATTGTTCAATTGTCAATTTTATTATATAATATATGATATTATAATATAATTATAAGCAATAAAAATTAAAAACGATAACATAAAACCGGATTACCATAATATATACTATATTAGGTACTTAATACCTATACTTAAAATCAGATCGATCACAGATAAAGCGGTGTTGATATTTGTTTTTGTACAGATTTATAACATTGCCAAATATAATATGGAAATGTTGATAAAACTACAAAATATCCAACATTGCCTATCCTTTCTAGTCATTGTCAACAATGACTAGGATAACACGAAAATTTCTGAATTGGTAATTATCATATTTTCCGGTAACATATATCTACATATTTAAATTTTTTAGGTTCTTAGCGAAACAATGTTTATACCTACGATATACGATATACGTTATGCATATTGCATATGCGTGTAATAAATTAAGGTTATTTATATTTTAAATTTGGTCATCCTAGATAAGTTTTATTTTGAATCTATAAGACGTCAATTTCAATATTTATTCGATATTTTTCTTTGAATATTGAATATACTATATATTTGTAATGTTATAAAATCGTTTTTATTTTGGAGCAGTAACATAACACAAAATTGGTGTTTTATTATTTAAAAACGAACAATAATAGTTATAACGATTGCCAATTAATTAAATGCCGGTATGTCTGGCATATATAGTAATATATGGTTATACAGACATACATAGTTATGGCATTAATGCATTATAATATATTAATATGCGTGTGTGTGTTTTGGTATAAACAGGTGTGATGGAGAACATGTACAACAGCGATAGTTCGTCATCGGCTTCGCCGCCACACATGCAAGTTACGACGCATGATGGGCATCACCAAGTTCCTCTGAATTCGACAGCAACGGCTACTGCCCCAACCGTACCGGTCACACCTTACCTGAGCCAAGTATGCAATTATGGACCAATATTCGCGTCACCTGCATATGCACATCATAATTATTCACCGTTTCACGGATACGACAGGTAAATACCTACTAACCGAATACTAGATATACTTACAGTATTTTTGTTTGATATATAATATAGTGTATACACCATGTAATATTATATATAACTATATAAGTATAGTGTCCATAGTACGGATGTAACTTTGTACAATATTTGTATAGAACCAAGAAAACTGAGATAACTATAGCACCCCTATTTAGTCTCGTGACCAGTGATTGGTTCTCAAAGGTGTAGTACATGCTATGTCTCTGGTCTCTTCTACAAATCCATAATAACTTGTATCTATGGACTATTACAGCTTTATAGCTGCACTGTATAAAATATACATAAGTATAGATAAATACCGTGATAATGAAATAATTGCAAACTAAATTGGAAAAGGCTAACAGGAATGAATCTAAATGTTGAATGGGTGTCAACCACAATAGCGAGGGGTCAAAAATTAGTGTTGGAATCACTGTAGAAGTGAAGAACGTTACGGTGGCGCTCACTGATTGTCTATATATGCTTAATAATAAATATATACTATACACATAGACATAATATAGTATAGTATTGTCACTGTCAGACGGACGTATGAACTCAAATTATACGTTACGAGTCAAATGTACCGTGCAAACAAAATAATTGCGTCAATTAGTATACAGAAAGACTGAGCACATCTCTATCATCCAAGATTTAGAATTCAAAGTAGTATCTAAGGACCTAACGTAGTTAATTGAACAGTTAATTTTTTTATTTTAATTTTACTTAAATAAAATTCATAAATAAATTAGTGGAATAAATATTGAAATAAATTTATTCATGTTGATATTTTTAAAATAAAATTTTACCATAAAAAATGTAATAAATTCATAGGCGCAAATTGGTTCAATTGGCGGGGGGGGGCTTAAGCCCTGACTATAAGTTCGCGGGTACTAATGTTAAACCACGATTATTATTAGTATCTATAAAATTTGGGGGGCTAAGCTCCCTTAGCCCCCCTGCGATTTGCGCCTATGGTAATAATTAAAATATATAAGTATAGTCTTTTTTTATTGCAATACAAGCAAAATCAATATTTAATTATAATTTATATATTGCATATTTGATATCTATATTAAGGAAATTCTATATCAATGGCTTTTTAAGAAGTAATCTTCAAAATGTCTAAGTTATGTGTGCGTATTACGTAGTATAATCATTAGTATAATCACTGCACAATGTAAAAATGATTCCAGAACACTAATTAATCATATTTTAATTTGTTTACTTGAAATCGATCTCTCTTTTTATTTTTTTTAATTCTGTATTACTTTTGTTATATAAATTGTCAATTTCGCGATCATGTTTAAAAAGAATTCTAGAAATGAAATTTGATAAAATAGGATGAATAGGATAATCAATTTAAAGTTTGAACTTAGTAACAAATTGAATTATGTTTTCAAATTTCTTATCTCGTATAACTATTTTTATTCATACAATTGGCGAAAGACGAAAGAACGTAAATTTTTATAAACATTAACCATCAGTACTAAATTCCCTTAAGTTAATTCGATAAAATTTAATTGTTATTGATTTTCTCAAAAATCATCTAACAGCTTAATACATTTATAATTTTTATTATATCAATATAATTATATATTAATTTACGGAAAAAAATTTAAGAAAAGAAAAAAATGGAAATTTTAATATTTGTTTTTTTAATCTTTATACCTATATAGATTACATCAAAAGAATTCTAACACTGAAATAGCGACCGGATACCACATGTCTTACCAGCATCATTACCACCATAGACCTTCCACGTTTCACGGAGCTCAAAAAACATCCAACACATATTTGCAAAATGATTACGCGCCCAGGTAGAACGACGCGTTTTCGTCGAAACAGTTATTTAATTTAATTTTATCCATATTAATATATATTGTATATATTATATATTATATAAATAAATATTAAATATTAAGTTGCACAATATAAATTTAGGTGGAATTAAAATTTGTATTATTCATAAATTATTAAACGGGATTGTATACTTATGTAAATAGAATATAGAAAATTATAACGTCTAATAAATTTTATTTTAATTACTAAAATTGAACTTTGTTTAAATGTTGTTTAGAACTGTAAATAAAAAAGAAAGGACGTGAATGACAATAGTTTGGATATTATAATTATAATAATATTAATAGTTGTAGCTACTTACTATAAGTTATAAGTTATTAACTTTAAAAGTATAAGTATACGTTCCAGATTTCAAACTATATATATTTTCTATCGTGTTATTACTATAATTAAATAATTATTAGTTTGATATACATAATATAGCTACATAATATATATGAACGTTATTGGAAAATGCAGGTAATATTGTAATTATAAAATACTTTATCTTTTGTAATTTTTTCGTTTTCCTAAGACAATAAAATTGTCACAATATTAAAAAATGTTTTTCTCTTTCAGTTGAGTTTACTTCGTTTTATACATTAACAACTTCCAATGGTTATGTTTCTGGTTAGAATGTTAGATTACCTTTAAAATACAAAATACAAGAAACATGTCAAGTTTTGAACACCCTTATAACATCTTCTACGTATATGTGTTGCAATGACTGATGGCGGGTAGGTGCAGAGGTCGCGTGTGCCTGTACCCAATACCACCCGTGTGTTTCCAGCAGCCCATTAAGGGGTAGAAATCACTCTACCACTATCCCACAGCCGTTAGTCTAAACGATTTTTACAAGACGATAGTTTTAGTTTCCGTGCACTAACGTTTAATCATTATCGAGGTCGTCAGGGACTCAAAACACAACATCGTCCCATAACTATTTATTTTAATTTCAGAGATTTATTTTCACATAAACATTTGGTTCAAAAACTCGAGGAAAAATATCAATTACTTAAAACCAATAACCAAAATATACCAAAAACCAACTTAAATTTTCCTATCCAAATTATAAATGTAGGTAATTCAGTTACAGTACACCTATTATTTCATTTTTATATAAAATTTTGTTTAAAAAACATTTTATTTATTATTCATTATTATTAATGTTATAATTTATTAAGACCTGCATGTTAGATTGAAAATAATTTAGTAAATCATATTTTATTAATTTTTTTTAATGTCTTTAAGAGAAATTTTAAAGTATAATTAGTTGTTAGTATATAATTCACTTTTAACGGCTTAGCCACATTGAGAGTTGAGACATCATCAAAATCTGCAATATATAGATTTTATTTATTTTTGATGACACCGCATGTACATTTTTAACGTCACTACTCACGAGTAAGATATTCTAGAATATTAAATATATTAGGTGCTAAGATTAGTGTTGGTAAACGGCACAATGATAATGCGTAATAGCCGTTAAAATACTTATACGACTTGCAAAGGGTATGACGATATACTACATTAAGTTTACATCCGCGAGTATTGAAGTTGTACTACCAACCATATCAACATAAAAAAACTTCAAAAGAACTTGTTTTATAGGCTCAATTTTTATTCTATTATATGGTCACATAAAATATTTTATATATTGTATGCTGTTTCGACCCATCATTTCGATTGTAAAGTAGTTTTCTATTAATCGAATTCTAGCAAATTTTAGTTTATTTGTTTATTCACAAAACATGTACACTAACATATATATACTAAATAAATGTGTAGAATAACTGAAGAAATATTACCAGACAGTTATTATAATGTAAATGCAATAATTAAAAATTAGTCAGTAAATATTATGAACATCCAAAAAACCCACTGGTAAGTATACCTAGATCAAAATAACAGCATTTAGTGTATTTATGTGCTATACTGATACGTTAAGCTATATAATATATACATACATTCTTATTTAATGGATGTTATTTTGCACATAACCATACTATACGTCAGCGGTTCTCAACCTGTGGTACGCGAAGAAAATCTCCCTTTATGAAAAACATATACGTATTATACATTATCAATAACCAAAAAAAAAAAAAAAAGCAAAAAAATGGTCTGGTGGTACGTAAAAATTTTCAAACTGTGTAGGTGGTACGCAAATACAAAAAGGTTGAGAACCGCTGCTATACGTGATACGTCCATAATATAGGTGTAATAATATGTATTATACTATTATTCAAAATAATCATAATATTATTCTCTTTTCAGACGCGCGCACCGACATAATAATTATGGTCCATGCCAACGAAAATATTGGGGTTAATAACAAACATGTGCCGTTGTGGCGGTGGGAACGATGGCGGTGTCGGTGGCTGCTGCTTCGGTGGTGGTGCAATGCGCGCGGCAGTAGATAAAGTAGTTAATGTTATTTAGTGAGACACAAAGCTCTATTTCGTCTCAGAGTCTGATTGTAATTTACAACGATTTGTATCTACAAATAGACAAGCCGCCGCCGAGAGGAATGCCGCGTGTGCGCTTTGCGCGGTCGTTTTTGGCGGGTGCAACGTCGGTGCAGTAAATATATTTAATATAATATATATAGTGTTTAGTATATAAATATGTATACGATGTTTCAAAAAAATGTTAAAATACAATCATAATTAAAAAAAAAAACAATAATAGTTATTAGTCCGATGATTTTAAGAAATGTTTTCCTATACCTACACAAGATGCGTAGAACATTTAAAATCGAAAATTGCACTGTTGCTCGTAGTATGTGTGATTGTGTTATATTTGATACATGTATATATATTATATTTATGTTATATTGTAGATCAAATGTGCAATTTTACAAGGTTTCGTAAAATTAATAAGTGATCTATATTCTACATACTAAGTATTCGCACGAATTTGTAAAATAGTGTATTATCAGACTGAAATAAATTATTTGGCTTCAGTGGTGTAATTTGGTCATGTTTATAGGAGGGATGGTATGTTTTTACATTTTACCTATAACCCCCTCCCCCCTCAAAAAAAATTTTACTTATCATAAGCATCTCCTTTCAGTGCAATAAATGTATATTAGTACACATGTGACACTGAAACAAATAATTACAAAATATTCAAATTCAACAATATACAATAATATCAGTAGATAAATGTAGTTAACCAGGTTTTGTTTTTTTTTAAAAAAAGGTCAAAGAAGGAATACGACACCCAAATCCCACCCGTAATTATTACTTCACTGATTGGTTTTTGTTTATTTATTATTGTCATTGTACGTAGAAGTATAGAACGATTTAGAAAAAGGCAGTACATATTTCACACAAATACAACATATTATTAGTATAGTAAATAAATAAAAATAATACAATATTGTATATTTTAAAATTTGAAATGGATACTAGTAATTAACTGTATAATAATATGATTATTATAATACCCCATGAAAGGTCAAATGTGTAAAAGTATAAACATAATGACAATGATTAAATATTAAAAATTTAAGTGCAATATAGAATTTAAAATACGTCGATAATAATAATAAAAGTTTGAATCAAAATTAATTAAATAAATAATATTTCCGAGTGAGTCAAAACTAAAATCAAAATTAAAATTTGAACGTAACATTCAAACTATTGGATTCTTTGAATGGTAGATATTATAGAATTCAAATTTTTATAAAATAATGGTAGACAATTTTAAGTATTCACGACAAGACGTATCTTTTAATAAGATACTTTTCTAAGATAGCTGAACAATTAATAATAAGATTATTTTCCAATTTCTAAATAATAATTAATATCTTCAGTCTCATCCACTGTTTAAGTATTTACCAAAAGTAATAAACCATATTATACCAATATATCTTTTTATAATATTCAATGAGCAATCTTAAATAACTATCTAATTAAAAAAATATATATCTTTCATTCTTTCATAGAAATGTATAAGCGTTATAACAGTTGTTTAATTGTTACAAATAAAATAGAACTATAACATTATGTCATTATTAATTATTTGACATATTATTTTTAATTTACAATACATCCATATTTAAATACTATGCAATTGTCTAGAATATGTTTTTTTATAAAAAATAATAGAATCTTCATAAATTTAATAATTATGCTAATTTAAATTAATATAATATTAGCTAAAAAATTAATTTATAAATAGTATAAATACCTATGGCATTATCATACTTAAATAAATCAATAATATAATGGTGACCAGAGTAACAAAACTCACATAAAATGAGAACGAGCATAACAAGCTCGTTACCTAATACATGTTTCTACGATTGTATACGTGTTATAGAAACCGCTATAATTAAAATTTCAATCTTAAAAACTTGTTTTATATTTTTTGTTTTAATGGGCTTATTCTAAATAGGTAGTCTGTGTTCAAAAAGATGGTATTTGAAATGACGTCATACATTTCAAACTTTAACAAACTTTTGGTAAATTATGGTGAAAATATTTTTTTACAATTAAAAATATATCAAGTAAATTTTTAATACAATAAAACCAATTTAAAAAATATATATTTGCAAATATATAATATATTACCTTTGGTTAGATCAAAAGAAGTATAACAAACTCAAAGTCTGCGTGTCCGCCTATAAGTTGGTACATCATAGTTTTCGTTGTATCGTCACTGGTAAGGATACTTATGATAATTCGATAATATACTCACATTGTTTTTCTGTATATTTGTAACTGAACCATTTGAACCAAAATTCATTACCTAGTCATAATATTATAGAATATCTTCTAATATTTATATAATTCCATATACTATATGATAATAATCTGGACATCATAGGATAGTATGACCCTTTCTTGTTAATAAAATTAAACGTTACCTTCTAAGTAGGGAAAATTATTATGTATATTAACAATATATTATCTCAAAATAGTTTAAATAATATTTTAAATGTTTTCACTTATTTTAGATGATAAAGGTTGTAAGTGGTTTTGAAAAATGGTGTTTGTGTAACGACCATTATAGTTGTCCTGTTGTCACAGATTTAATACATGTATCGAATTTAGAAAATCGGTTTCACGAATTTCGTAAGTGAAAATATAATATAATATTTATAAAATACATATATAATATATATATGCAATTGCATGAACAAGAAATTAATTTTATCCACAAAAATATTTTACACCATAGAAACTATTACTAATAATACGCTAACCGTCCAATAAACTGACCATTATCTAAATATTATAATAATAAACACAATAAAGTTACGTGTGTGGTGTTCACGATTATTATTAAGCTATTTGTTTGCTGTAGTGATGATGTATATACTACATAGTTACGCATTAAGTGTTTCATAATATACAATTTAATAATATTATTATAATTCTTCTTCTTATAAATTATCTTTAATAATATCAAAATAATAAGTATAGTAAGAATAAGTAGGTACTACAGTTAACTATAGACATAATATATTGCATGAAAAAAGTTTATATATATATAAGTTTACGATAGTTGCATATTATGAATTGTGCATTCGAATATCAATCAATTATAAACATTAATTTTCGTTGAAAAAATTAATTACAAATGAAGCATTAAAAAATATTTTTTTTATTGTTATTGAGCAAAAATATATACGCGAGACAAGATTATAGCCTATAGGAAATAATATACAAGTAATGAATACAATATGAATAAGAGAAAAAATTAGAAGGAAAAATGAATAATTATAAGTAGGTATCTACTATTTATACCTATTTTTAGGTACCTATCGGTTAAGAAATTGTATTGAAAAAATGTTGATGAATACGTTTTGATTATTATTATTGTTATCATTATAGTTTTGACTTTATGAAATGTTATCTAAATTATTTACTCGATACGGAATAGGGATTAATGTATTATATACCTACTACAACTATGTAGTATTTGTTTCTCCTACATAATTTGATAAATTATGTACTCGTTTGCAGTCATATGTCATTTCAAAGAGTATTGGGGATACGCTTACACTACAACATCAACGATTTGCGATATATTGGTGATTATTGCTGCTCTTATCCGAGTAAGATAATAGAAATTTACAATACATTTATGATAAAAATAATTTTTATTATCAAAAGTAATGGATATAACAATAAATTATAATTTATATAGGTTATTACCTATAATATTATAGTTAGAGAAAATATAAAGAAGTATATAATTATAATAATAAGTAATAATTTATTAATAGGTTCTATAAATATTGAATTTCAAATCATGGTTATAATTAATTAATAAATATAATATGTATTTGCATATTAAACAAATACGTGATTTTACTATTTTAGACTTTAGTACTAATTGACTAATAAATAGTAAGAATAAGTATAAATTTTAAGTAAATGTTAAATTCATATTTATTAAAATATTGATGTTTTAAGATAAAACTGTATATATTATGAATTATGATACACAATATTCAATATTCATATTTGATCTTTTTATACATAATATCTTATTCTTATGTATAGATACTATAATAATAATATTATTATTATTTATTACGTACCTATAACATACGTGGATAAAAAATTCTAATTATTACATCATTCAATCAAAATTTCAGAATTGTCATCAACTGGTATACCCATGGCTATGTATTAAAGCAATAACTTTGATTGCAGAAATATTGTATGTTTTAAAGGAATACTGCATGAACGACTGTAAGCCAACTACGTTGCAGTTAGTAGTTTTAGGTATGTAAATTGTTAAGAATAAATATTAAAATTAAATAAGTTATTTAAATAGTTTTTTTATAATTTTTTATAAATATTTAAGTTTTTATATACCTAATCTATATTCTACATATTACTTAAGAGTTTGTAAGTCGATAATATGGGTGTAGACCTCTTCCTTTCGAATCGTTTAAAATAATTTATTAAGTTTATTTAATTATTATAAATTATATTTATATAATATGGTATATGGATATAAATTATCATTTAGGTAATAACAATATTATTATAGTCTAGCGTTAAGACAACACAACTAAGAAGAACTTTTCGTAACGTTTGGCACATCAAATAAAATATAACACCCTCTCCCCCATCCACCAAAAACACCTGGGTCTTGCAGCTCTTGTTGTGCTACTATGTTTAGGTATCTGATAAAATTAGAATATTTTCTAAATTATTCATGAGACTGAAATAGGAAAATTAGGTTCAATTAATATTTTAGATTTGTATTAAAAACCTTTGTTATAATTAATTGAATATTACTTAAGATGGCTTTTTTAATTTGAGCTGGGTTAAAGAAAAGATCCACTCACTAATTTAATACCTACTTAAGTATTCATTTTAAATCATTACATATACATTTTATTTAAGTACCTATTTAAACATTTAACCTTAACATTATAGCTAGTAAATTAGGTAATTAATTAATTATATTAGCATTAATATCATAAATATTGAAAACAGTACTATTTTTTTTTTCGTATATAAATAGCAACAATCAATTTGAGTTTATATACAGAGTGATTTTTTTATCGTTGAACACTTTGTATACAATTTTTATTTGTATACAAAGTGTTCAACGATAAAAAAATCACCCTGTATACGTATCTAACATAATTTTGTATATTTTTATAACAAACAAGTGATCTTTTAATATTAATAGATATTAAACATTTTAACTTTTTTAGCACACGCATCTTACAGTTGGTACTTTATTTATATATGGAGCTCATAACAGAAGTGGCAAATGAATAATGTATTAACATAGATATAAAATCAGAACATTTGGTCTTACAAATCATAAGTATAACTGAATACTTAATTAAATCTAAATATAATAAAAATGAATGAATCCCATGTTATATATAAAAGGAATAATTTTGATATATTGATATACTTTTAAGTATAACGATCTAGTCGTATTATTTTAGTCATTATAATTATTATTATTTTAATAACTTTTTTGTGTGTTTTTTTCTTTTTTTGGAGGTGATTTTTGTACTATGAACTGCGTATAATAATTTATTAATGTTTAGCAAATAAAAATGTTTACTCTTTTAATTGCAAATAAAACATCGTTCAAACAAGTATAAACACAATTACATGGATTGTGGATAGCCGTCTGGTGTCGGGTATGAAGTCTTTCTTTCAAAATACTGTTTTGTTGCCGTTTTAATCATAATAATAATATATTAATCCACATTATATATAACGTGTCACAGACAACAGCCGATAAAATACATGGAAAAATAATTTAATATAAATCGTAAATTTGTACATATATTTAATGTTTGATTTAGCTACTGTTACAGCCTCTTGAATACGAGGAGGCAGCAAGATCTTATATATTATACCAAGCGTATATAAACGCGTTTCAAGTGCGTGTAACCGTCAAACAATAGATGCAGCAGTGTTGTATAAAGAGTATATATCTATATAATTATTTATTACACAACATAAATATACATTATACTCGACCACAATTCTACCAAATTCGAAAGATTTTTCAGTAGTACATTTGATTGACAATTGTATTTCGGTTGATTACAATTTATTTATTAATACTTAATAGATAGGTATTTAATAACTCCGAGGTAATTCTTTAACAGTAAATACTAAACACTCATTATCTTTTAAAATATAATCGTTTTGGAAAATATTTGTTATACACAGATAATTTACAGTTACTTTATTATTCTTCAGTATGTGAAATAACAAATAAATGAAAGCACACATCCCGTTTTTTCTCAGCTTTTCTCATTTTATTATTAAAAAATATAAAAGGGATTCTTTTTCTCTCTACTCCCCGAAGTATAAACAGGATCTAATTTACAACTAAAAGGTAAAAAAACTACCATATTGAAACATTTTTTTTTTTAAAGTGTGCCTAATGCCTATACAAAAATATTTTAAAACACACCTCATTTTTACTATGTAGTACACCCATCCCTCCACTTATAAATTTAAAATTTAAAAATTTGCTTTGACATTCAAAAAATTAAACAGGTATGCCTACTTACTTAAAAAAAAAATAATTATTGAACAAAAGAACTTTAAAAAAGAATTTTGATCTATAATAAGACTTCAAATTATGTATAACAATTAAATTTACTATTTAATTAAATGTTTATACTTTTCAAGATAACAAGTATTTACTGTTAAAAGCTTGATCGCCCTACAGTTCATATAATATTTGCTGATGTTATAATTATATGACATACATTGTAGATTCACATGTAGTCACGATACATATTTTTCAGCGATGTAACAAACATAACATTTCCCCCCAAATTGTACATAATTATAATCTAAGTATAGTTATATTGTATACAGCACCCAACATCTTCCTTACATCAATTACTCTCCGCCATAAACAAATATCTCGATGATTATTATTATGAAGCCTAGATCCCACTTTTCATAAGCTCGTGTTCGTATTATTTTTTATTATATATCAACATACCACATTGCTGACAAGCTGTACGTTACTTAATTATATGAACGCTTTTTGTTGAACTTCGGAAACAACCTTCTTTCAAATAATTGTTGACACTCCACTGGACTCACGAGTAATATAGTATAATTATGTATAACATGAATTATAATATACGTAAATTACATTCAACTATATAGCTGAGAATACCTATGATATAATAATATTATGAGTTTATGAGGGGAAAACACATATAAACTACTCGCACAGCTAGCCGTAAGTATAATTTTACTAATATACAATATATCATATATTTATGTATAATTTGTTTTTCAACATTATTTTACTCATAGACTCATAATTTATCTTGTATGTTATTGTGCTATATAATAGATATAAAAAATTGTCGACCATTTGGTTGTTTTTTTAATTATTTGTTATACGCATAATTTTTTTACTCGATTAAAAAAGAATCAATATGTAATGTAAAATTCTTCAAAAGTTGTTTTTATTAATCAAACTATCAAAAATACATTATTATTTTTTATAAGCATTATTTAAGTTACGTCATGTTTTTATGTAATAAATAATATTATGAACTAAAACTTTATTCGAAATTGAAATAATATTCATAAACATTTTGAAATGTTAAATAAACTAATGAACTACTCATAATATAATACTTAACAAATGTATAGTACCTACCTACTTAATAATAATATAGTTATATAGTGAATCTTAATAAATTCATAATTATTAATTTAAATATAAATACCTATATTTATATCTCAACATAATATAGTAAAGCGGATTTATAAATAATAACTATAATAATAATTCATTTTAAAACACACACACATATAAATTATATATAATATACCTATTACTATGATTTATGGATCGGGCCACCCCGAACATACGAGTTTACGCTCGGTGGCGGTGATATTATGGTCACCTTAAAGCTCACAGCTTTGTAGGTATACCTATACTATATAATAGTATACAGTAAATTTATATCTGAACATTTCAAATTTGTTTGGCTGGCGTATGTATTTGTTTCACTCACCGATACAGGTGGAAAATGATAATAAGTTATCAGTTACAATTTAATATATTATTTCGAGTCAACCAATTCGTCTTATTATCGTATTGTACTCGAGTAAACCTAACGTTATAAATAAATGTTTATAGGTAATAATATAGTACATATTATTTTATACAATTATACCTGATTAAGTGTTTCACGGGCCTCAAGCAAATAAATCATACGGGCCTAATTGGCTAGTAAAAAAGGTGATAATTACCAATTAAAAAGAAGTGTGTCAAAATCGTGTTGAACACATTTTTAAATTATAGTCTAATGCTAAAATACATGTATATATTATACATAGTATTTCGTTAAGTTTGAACTTAAGTTAAAAAAATTTTAATTGGCCAAAGTTCAAGTTTTTTTAAAATTATTGTAAGCCAAACTTATAGAAAATCTTAACTAACTCTTAGCTACATATACAAGATTTTGCCGATTTTTTTCTGAAAACTGTTGGAAAATACTTTTGACCTCTATAATGTACCAAGGATATTTACTTTGCCATCGAAACTACCTCCAAATTTTGAAAATGAAGCATTATTTCGATAAGTTATGCTGTACAGCAGTGGCGTATTTACGGGGGGGGGATAGATCCCCCCATTGGGTCTTATTTTTACTAGTAAGTTTAATAATGTTGGTAGTTGTACCCCCACCCACCTTCGAGGAAATTATGTTTTCCAACGTATATCCCCCCCTGGACAAAATCCTAAATACGCCACTGCTGTACAGAGACAAAAATATCAAAAAAAACACACATCGTTGTAAAATCAATACATTCATTACTACGTTCAGAATCTAAAAATTACGGGCCAAATTTTTTCGAGGGCCTTAAGCATTGCTTAATTTGCTTGTAGGTTAATCCGGCACTGAATACTGTAGAAGTGAATGAAGCCTGGTTGCCTGGAGGTTAGTTGAAGTAAAACGCTAAGGCCTAAGACATTATATCTATACATTATAATATCATCTTTATAAACTATTAGACTATGGGAATAAGATAATTAATATGATAAAATTATTATGTGTTGATTTGAGATCATTACCTTCGTTAATTTTTTTTATCAAACTTAAATAGAAATTTTGAATTTCCTTTCTTACATAGTGGATTAATACATTTCACACAATAATAACATTGTGGTAAATAAAAGTATCATTTTATAGGTTTATAGGTATAAATAAAATGTATAAAAGAGACACATTGATGACTATACTTCTGTAGAGGCGTAGGGACCTATCTATACGGTACTTCTTGTAATACATCTATAAGAAATATAGAGCCTGTGTTTCTCTTTTATAGTTGTAAAAAAAATAGTTTACGTTTAAAATTAAAAATATATCTAACCGTGAATAGTGTTTATAAATCGTAGTCTATATGGCTATACGTAGTTTATTATTAGTATATATTATAATTTTTTGTATTACACACCTACCTACTATATTTAGTCGCGTCAATGCGTCGTCTAAAATATTAGATATAAACATCATATTATATACCACACGAGACATGACCGTAGAGCTATATAATATGATCATCATCGATTCGTGGTACAGCAGCAGCCGTATACGTTTAAATCGCGTGATGGACGTGACGGGTTAGGTTCGTTCGGGTCGCGTGCAAAGGGATAACAAAAAAAATAAATAAATAAAATAAAAATGTATATATCATCGCCGGCGGTAAATCATCTGGCCGACTGTTTCGATCCCGTTTTTTCTTTTAACGACTTCCCGATATATGTGTATACGCGTGCACCTCATATAATATACTACTATACGCACCGTGTGCGTATATTATACGCGACGTAACGCGTATATATACGTTCTGCAGACAGATTGCTTATTTTCGTACCCTATCCCTTATTAATAATCGTAAAAAGTCCGACGTCTGGTCCGGGGGATGGTTTTTTCTTTTCTCGTTTTTTTTTTTCTTTTACCTACCGCGTAACACAACACCCATCGTATACACACTGTATAACACACACACGCTGCGGTAGATATAATATACACATATATTACATTCTCGAGCTGTAAACAAATGTGCGAGCGTATCAGCGTATATGCAGAGATTCCTGTATATCTTACGAGTGTAACCGCCTCGTTAGCCGCAACGTGCGTTTTTCGTCTGTTATTTGCACGCCACTTGAACACGTCCATATAATAATAATAATAATAATAATATTGTCCTCTCCGTGATGAGCATTCGGGTCGCGGGTCATGTGCTGTTCAAATGCCGAAGAATCACTATATACCGTGAAGGTATAATTAGTATGTAAACATTTCGATCTCTCTTGTAAAATAGGTACCTACACGATTAATATTACAATAATTTACAATATATACGTCATATTTCTGTGCAATACGAATATATGCGATCATTGTGATCATATGGTTATTATATGGAAAAGTATTAAAAGAAAACTGAAATACAATTTTCGTAATCCATTTAAACGAAACCAATTATATTGACTATACAATATTACTGAGTTACCTATCTATTTTTATCGACAGAGCAATGGTTTTCGGAGGCTTGAGCCAGTTCGAGTATATTATTATACTTATACAGATAATAAGTAGGTAGGTACTTACTAATTAGTAATTACCTATTACAATACATGTTATTATAGTTGTTTCTGTAATTTTGTGCGATGTATTAAAAATGTAAAACAAACGTCAATCGTAAAGTATTATCCTTAATGCATATAATATTAAATATAATATATTTATAGCATACTTTTACAATGGTTATACAGTCTCACTATAGTTCATTTAATTCAAATATTGTTCCTACAGTGTATATATTTATGTGTATTCGATATTTTATCGACTTTGTGTGATTTATCATATTATACATGTTTATAATTGTTTACACTATAGACAGTTTGGCTGGCCATCGCATCGACGTGGGTGAGCCTTATATAGTATATTATACACAATGTCAAATATACATTGCGGTCAATTATTAAATGTAACACTATATTATAGGTAATAGACAATAGACACACAATAATAGGTAATTCATACATGATACATAATACATGTATAATTGTATATTGTACACTACAAAAAAAAAAACATAAATAACAAATTGTTATTTGTCATAAAAAGTGTGTAATTACCTTTGCACAGCCGAGTTTTTATAATGTATTATATTATTATATTATATTATTGATTCACAATATGGTTGGGCTACTTTAATTTAAGTCTTATATTATATAAGTAAATAAGTAATACGTATTATAATATGTATAAGCATTAAGCACGACCTTTCAAAGTTATCTGTAAGCCTTGATCATCAAAATAATACCTTCCGGCGCGCGCCCCCATCGTGCGTATATATATATCCGAATGGTGAATATTACCGAATTATCACTTGAAGGTACAATATAAATAAAAAAAATTAACATATTTCTTGTACTTTAACCGTCGTGATACAACTTGGACACGCCCGGCCAAATAGAACAACGGCCAAGCAGGAATAGCGCGGATACCTTTCAATTCGCATTCCTGAACCATATATTACAACTTAGTGGAACGTCAAAAACGGTCGCACGTATGTGGCAGACGTCCAATCCAATACCTAATGGCCACATGGATCGGAACAATTTATTAGTTAAAAAAAAATTTAATTCACGTCCGTGGCATATATTTGGCCGCCTTTTCGTGAAATTTATAGCGTTTATTTACGTGAACCGTATTTACCTAAGTGGTATACAATAGTTACGAGTAGGTTAGGTTTTACGAATTGGTTAGTCATGTAGATTCATAGGTTATATCATTAAATGACACTAAATCCCAATGTGACACTATCACGCATATTGTAACTATATACTATGTAGAATCTAAAAATTAAAATTGATTAATGATTGGTTTCCATCATATTATTCATCAGGAACCAAGAAGCGGTATACCCATGTTATTATGCTAAAATACTGAAAAATATGAAATACAAGTACCTACCCACTATACCCTATAACTGGCTATAACTAATGTCATTTGAAGATATTTTATAAAATATAACAAAAATTGTAGTTATTAAATAAAAAATAATTTTTCGTTGTAAGAAGACAATGTTTCCCATAAAGGATTAATATCATTGTTCCTACAAATTATTACAATAATGATCGTTGGAGGACTGACTTAATAGAGGTGACCTTTTAGAAGGTTTTGTTGATTTTTTTTCTCTTAAATGACTGGACATTAAATAAATAAATTAGGTACATGCAATAAATTAATCGATACTTATTATAGGCTGCCAAATAAATATTATTATTTACTGTTTTTGATAAAAGTAATTATTTACATTTATACTTATCAAAATTAAATTTTAAAAGTTTAGACCTCGGCAACTTGCTTCCAGGGCAATCTAAAAAAGTACAGATCATCTCATACCCTAAATTATTACGTCAAAATATAGATGTGAAAGTTTATTTTCCACTATAAATATTATTGTCTATTAATTTTTCACAGAAGTTATAAATATAACTTTATCGCTATGATAAAATGTGAACAATTTACTTTATAATATGGAACAAGTAACAACAAAACATTTTATTACATTGAATAGGTATTTAAATAGTTAATTGAAATCATAACATTTGAAGTTCAACTAAAAAGCTGTATAAATGTATGATATATTAATATATTATACTCGTATACATTATGGGCGTTATGGCTACTGTATAGTAAAATAATTAAATTGATCCACTTAAAAATTAGAAACATTATTGTTTATTCTTCTATATATATATACATTATACAGTTGGTACGAACTAGCTTGGTAGAACATAGATCGATAGATCTAACATAAACATTACAAAACATATATGTTGATTACCTATAGGAAACACATTTTTTCAATAACAACTGTTATGACTACACAAGTGCACTTAAAAAATATAAAGTATTATAGTATAAAAATATGTTGTTAATATTAGGTAGTTCGGTGCCTATAAAAATTGTTGAAAAAACATTCTGAATCGAATAAATATTAATATTAAGTATTTTAAAATATACCTAGATACATAGATATATAGCTAAACCACAGTTACTATAACTATTCCAAAATTAATTTCTCAAAGAAATTCCTTATTAATCATTATTTAAGTGGGCTATGAACAATCAAATTTCTTGTATTCCAGTTGTTACTTATTATTTTGCATTCAACAAATCTATATTAAAATATAGGCTATCTAAATAAATACTAGATTAGCTTAACTAGTGGCGTATCGACGGGGAAGGGTTAGAGATTTAACCCCCACCCCTCCAATAAGTAAAACTATATAATGATTTCTTTTATGAAATATTATGATATTTAATATAGGTAATATTACATTAATAACATTTTTTATATGTATATAAATGGTAATCCCCCTAAACGAATTCTGTGTACGCTACTGTTGCTACTGGAAGGTTCCTTATAAGGCGATATTATAATTTATATTTTATATAATATAGAGATATCTTACCTACCTATATCAGATACGTGATACACTGATACGTAACACTTGTTTGTTTAAAGTTAATAAACATTTAAAAATACGTATAAAATACAATTTTATGTGTTAATACATTATCATCAATTCTTTAAAACTATATTAGAATTTGTATAATACCTATTCGATAAGAAGTAAAAAAAAATACCTAATAATTTGAATCCTGTAATAAATAGAATATTATTTTTAAAGCACAAACGCATGTATTATATAAATATAACATTTAAAGCACACTATAATATAGTACCCTCAATAACGGATTAGTTATTAGTGTTATTACTCATTTTACATCGTGTATAGATACTGCAGTTAGCCGTTAGGTCTATATGACTATATATGACTATAATGGGTGGTACTGATAGTACTGACAACGCGGTTTTAATATATAATATTGTGTGTGTTTAATAAAGAAGGAAATTTAAAAACGTCATAATTTATATTAATTTAAATGCAACTAATAAAACACGTAAAATGTATAAACATGTTCCATTATTCTGTAATAACAATATGGACTATGGAAATATTTGTGAATGTTCGAAAAAAGGTACAACTCGAACAAAGTTAGCGGTTTTGAGTGTTTTGACTTGTAATTATCATATATTATGTACCTACATTTAAATAAAATATGAGTTGGTGGTATGATCAAATTTTTTACTCCTTTCAGTTAAATAGCTCAACACACTACTGATATTTGGAAACTATTTACCTATATAATATATTATCCATATAGGTAATTAATTTTAGTAATTTTCAACCCTTATTATTGCGTATAAATAATTAGGTAATATAGGTAGGTACATGCACTGCCTATATTGGTCTATACTCTATACCACTGTTTATCAGTTATATCATATTTTTTAAGTGTATGGTAGGTATAGGTTAAACGTAACTAATAAGTAATAACTAATGCTATTAGTCTATTTTACTTCAAACTCACGGTCTTATATACGCATCCGGGTACCCTGGATCCATGATCCATCCACCGAATCTGGCCTCAAAAAATAGCCTTCGCCGCGCCACCGGACTACCCGTCTATATCATTTTTATAAGTCACATAATAAATATTATATGTCCCATAAATAATAATATCTCCGTGTTTATACGAACGTCGTATACCGGGTAGGACCGGTGATACATTCGCACACACATATGGACACGGGGACGCTGCAGGCACGCAGTGCTGGAACGCATTAAGTGTAAAATGTGTAATATCAACATATCATATATATGCGTGTATCGCAAATAACAATAAATAACAAACCTATATATATATGTCTAATATATAATAGTGCGCGTATACATAAAAATATGTTAATATGAGCGTAAACGTTGTTGTTTTTATCGAGAACTCGCGACGAGGGTGTGAGTTGCCCGGAAGGCGAGTGCAGACGGACGTGTGACTGTGATCCCAGTTGACCACCCTTGGTGTTGGGTAATTTGTCAAAAAAAAAAAATCCCTCTAGAGGTGTCGTGTCGAAACTCGTGTGTCACTCGAGCATGTATATAAATACAGTGGTGGTTCGCGGAAACGTTAATTATTCTAGGCCCGTGCAAGATCATATGTTATATTATTACCATATCTATCATCTTGCACGTATACATATAGGTATATATATTATATACAAAAATACGTAGATGGCATATAATGTTTATATTTATACAAAATAATATTAATGTATTAGCGCGTTTACGGATAGTATATTGTATAGGTATATACATGTACCTACATGTGCAATCGGACGTATATAATTATATGATCCACATGCAGCATACGCCAACGTGTGTCTCGTAGAAACATACATCCGTCACATTACATCGATTTGTTTTACGGACGAAACAGATTTTATTTTCGTGAAGTTATCGTATAGTCCCCACAATCGACGGTTTTGTGTGAAATATGAAATACGACTCTACACCGCAATGTTTATGTGACGTTCAACGCGTATTTAATAATAATTTTTGATTGTAAATAAATATAAGAGATGATCTGTTTAATGTAAGACACTATAATTATTTCAGAACACCCAAACGGATAATAATTACCTATGTATGATTATTAATTAAGTTTTATTTATAATAAATTTGTAAAATATATTGAACATAAAATAGGTATGATGAATTATTGACATCGCCTGCACAATGCAGTCAATACACACACACACTTGTGTCTAATATGATGGTATAAGATAAGTGAAGGCATACCGTGTACTTGCGTATCTTGGAAAATTTGTATGAAAGAGAACAAACTTTATTTTATGTCAGTAAAACCTTACCGGATCTATTATATTTTTTACGCGAAGTTAAGCATAAAATTAGCGCGCCCTCTTATAATTCTCATAATTATTCAGCCCCCTCTTATTATACTACCGTCTACGCACCATAAACCACTGTTACCTACGCCAATACGCCATCATTTTTATTGATGATAATGCACTGTTATTCTCTAAAAAAAATTAGAAATATTAGAAAAAAAATTATTAAGTAATTTGGACCACCTCTTCCCCCTGGATCTGGCCTTGGATATAACCATAGATCAGATTTACTTATCCAGAAATTAACAACCAATGTATCACAAAATTCTCAACGTACTGTATTTATACAATTTGTGTCTTTTTGTGAGTAAAAAAAAGTATATTTTATATTGATTAAGATATTTTATTTATTTATTGGCATTTATTGTAGTTGTCCCTATTATTAATGACAAAAACAAAATATTTAAGTTTTATTTGTTTTAATCAAATGCAATATAAACCCAAATCTGACGAATGAAGTCATTGAAACTCAAAGAACATTATTGTTACAAACCATTCTTTTATATATCGATTATAATGTTGTTTATATTAATGAACATATTTTCAAAATGGAAATATCCCTCATCCTGATACGACAACAGTCAAAGCATATGGACATCTCTATAAATAGGTATAATATAAATACATCATGTAATCAAAAAAATTTAAAATTCATGTTTATTTTAAAAAATGAAACTATTTTAATCCAAGAATATAATTTAAAAATTGTATAATGCTCATTATAATTGGTCCCCATGCTACAAACCAACGTAACCAATCCAATAGTTGACCATACAACACATGAGGTTTTTCCCATCTGGACAATTAAAAAGTTAAGGATAAGTACACATTATATTAAAATATAGATAACATACATATAAACATTTACATAAGTAAATCATCATTTATCAAAGTAATCATAGACATACTATCAAAATATTGCTGATTTAAATTTAATAAGTACCAATTATTTTTAATGAACAAAATCTTAAAATAGTTGAGTATTTTACTTATTCTTAAAAGTTAAAATTTTATAAATGTTATAATACATTTATGATTCATCAATAATTTCATATAATTTTTATTACCTTAGTTAATTATAATTAGTATGCCATAAAACTCAGGACTATTAATCTGAATAAAATTAGACAAAACTAAATAGTAATTGAAATTAAATATTTAATAAATAAATTTAAAAAAAAATTAATTAAAATTTTCAAAAAGATAAGACATGTAGCTACAATGATTTCAGTAGTGAATAGTGAATTATTTGATATATTCAATTATTAACAAAAAATCATGAAACAATTTAAAGAAAATAAAAAATTTTAATCTACATTTTATGCATCAACATATTAATGATTTAAATTATAAATTATTTTAAGTATGAACTAGTTTAACACATTAGGTATCAATAGGGTTTGTCCAAATTAATAATAAAGGAATAAGAACCCAAAATTAAAACTGGAATTAAATTATGTAGGTTTAAAGGCCAAATAATAATAGTTTTATGAGTAAAATATACAACTATCAATTTTGAAATTTTGTATCTGAAATAGAATATAAGTAAAGCCATTACAGATTTAATAATTTAAAAACTATAAATACTATGTCACAATTAATTTTTTTATGGAATGTAAGTTATATACTATTCATAAAATGTTTTTATTCTATTAAAAATAAATACTATTTAGTAATGTTAATTCACAAGTAATGGGATTTTATACAAAATTAATGTGCCTATGTTTTCATTAATTATTAATTTATTAATAAATTGACATATTCACTTATAATAAAACTATATTATACAATAATTATAAATATTTATTTATTATTTTTTTTTTTTTTTTGAAATATTTAATCTTAATCTATAGCAAATATCTTTATAATAAAAAGGATACGGATTACGGAACATTCTTTTTAAATCAACTTTCTCCTTACAATATGGGCATGTTTGTTTTTTACCAACAATACACCATCCTCTAATACAAAATTCATGAAATCTATAAATGTAAAAATGTAAAGTTATTATAAGTATTTTATTTTAAATGTGAATCTAATAAATAATTTTAAAAAAATCTTACGTATGATCACAAGTTAATTGAAAAGTAGATTCAATTATTCCTTCTTCACCAGCATTCACTAATAATTTGTTACCACAAACAGCACAAATATTTTTATCTAAGCTTCTAGTTGGCATTCCTTGAGGTGTATAATACTAATAATAATAATACAAAAATAAATAATTAGTAATATTTAGATTGTTAGACAACTTATTAATAATCTATAACTAATTGCTCACTAAATTTTTGTATGTTTATAAAATAATATTGCGATTATTATTGTCATTAATTATAATATTAAAGTTTTACAATCTGACCACAAATTAGAAATTTGTATGCTTATCGATTATGTGCTTTTCCTTTGTGTTTTAAAGAAATTAAATATTCTACATATATACGGTACATGGTGTTATTTAGCAATTTTTTTTTATTATTTAAAATTCTTACTCCCAAGTGTGCAGCCATTTTAGATGCACATATCTCAGCAATATCTTGTCCTAAGACACCAAAATACAATCCATAGTACATAATTATCAATCCATAATCCATCCATATAGCTGGGTTAACATTGAATACAACACTGATGCCAAAGAATGCAGCAACCATGATAAAGTATCCAACAATACCAAGTACATAAGTTAGTTTGTAGTTGAAATAGAACCATTTGTACACCAATCTGGATAACATTTATGCCATCACACTACATACAACATGATGTATTATTTTATATAAGCATTCGCCTTAGCGATAACTATGACAAGTCAAGAGCGCCCTCAAAAGTTATAATGGGAAAGTAGATAAAAATCAGTAGAATGGTTTTAAAATTCAAATTGTAGTATCAAAATATAATAAAATAATATGTAGGTAATAAAATTATTCTTTTTACCACATATTTAAGAATAAAAGTGAAATAAAAATATTTTTAATACTAATGTTTAATAACTCTGTTAATGGAAATTAGTAGTTTAGATCAGTGGTTTTCAACCTGTGCGTCGCGGCTCCCAGAGGCGTTGCCGGTTATTATCAAGGTTCGCAATAGAAACTAAACTAAAAATAAAATTTCCGTGCACCAATACATATTAGATGCTGCATATGTGAGACAAATCGGCTGTCGATAACCGTGTTTGCGATATCGAGTAATAGCATATTTCGATTACTATTTACAATTAGGTAGGTACTTAATGATTTGCCTCTAATCTTCCAAAATTATTTTCCTTAGGACGATCAACAACAAAATTGGATTAAAGATCCTTTTACTACTGATCTAACATCAGAATAAACAATTACTGGAACAAGAACAACTGATAGACTAAACTTGTATTCAGATTCAGTATCAAAATCCAAATTTGTATCATTATCTTTACCAGAATTTTGGATAGCTATGAAGAAGCAATATCCGATCATAGCCGATAAGGCTATCAGGACTTTGATTCCATTTGCTTCTTCATACTTATGTGAAATGGGTTTTTCGGCCTTAGCAGTTATCAAAAGTAAATACAGAGCAAAACTAAATACCTACCGAAAAGGAAATGAGAATCGCACTATCAAAATTTACCCCATGATTTGATGATATAATGCAACAAAAACAAGCACAGCCGTCCCATTAAAAACTAAAATTATAATTAATTTATTAATTGTATGTAAAAAATAAGTCTCAAAAAAATGTTTCCTATTATTAATACCTAATTACACGTTTATCAAATAAAGTTAGTTAAAAATTAAAATTATTATAAATAATATAAATTTGTTTATTTTAAATGTTCGTATGGGAGCCATATATTTTAATTCAAAATCAAAAGGAGCCGTGGACCCAAAAAGGTTGACAACCACTGGTTTAGATAGAAAAATAATCTTCATTTAAGCATAAGCTATACTTTTTTCATAGGGCGCCCTTCTGACAGGCATAAAAAACATACCTAGGTGTTGATCCCTGTAAAGGTTTTTCTAAAGCTTTTCGTACCACAAGTCCTGTGATCAATGAAAACATTGTCCAAAATACAATAAACCTCCAATATGAAAAACGTATTGACATTATAAATGGAATTATCCATAAGGCTAAGGATGTTACAACCTAAAAAATTAATCAGTTCGCACAAGAGAATATAATATAAATGTTAAAAATAAAATTTACTTGAAATGATTTAAAATGCCTCCTTTTCCATTCCAATAAAACTATCTGTGCAACAATCATAGTGATCATTAAAATTATTAACATCTCAGCATGCATTGACTCGTGGCCTTTATGGGCTTCATGTAATTTTCGATGCTCTTCTCTAAGAATTAAAAAATTACATAATAAATTAATAAATCATTTTACATAAAAAAAAATAAAAGAATTCTCTATTCACTAAAAACAAAAATACATTTTATGTACTAATTAATTTCTAAGATGATTTCTAACTAATAATGTTCATTTCTGTAGACATCTTAAGTATGTGGAAGTATTATTATTTATTTATTTAATAAACAAAACTATTTTTTAATTATATAATTAGATTAGCCATAGCCATTAAGTAGGTTTAACTTATAATGCATTTTATGAAAAAAATTAAGAATAATATTATAGCTGTATTATTAAAACAAATTCATTCAATGGAAAAGTATCAATATTAACTTATTACTAACAATTAATAAATGTAAATGTAGTAAATGTAGTTTATGAAATCTATACCTATAACTATACTAAAAAAAAAAAGTTTGGTGATTTTAAAATCTGGCAGTTATACTATACTATACTATACTATACTAGGTATACTGATAACAAGTTCAATAATCATATTATTTACTGACTAATTAATGCTGTTATATTTTTAATATTTATTGTTATTAAATATGACACATATTTAATAACATTGTTTTATACTTTTAGTTAACCATAATTAAGTAGTCAATATCACATCTAAGTTTTTTTTTTTTATTGCATATGACTAAATCTAAGTAAATACCTGTTAAATATAATGATTTGTGTTATTAAAATACATCATGTAAAATTGTGTTTTTAAGGATTTGTACATTAATAAATACATACCTCATTTGTTCTTCTCGGGTCAAAATCCTTGTGACATTTTCCACTGGTTCAATCTATAATGAAAATAATTATCAACAGTTTACATTCATACACCTACAGCGTTACGAGCTCATTATTATGTTTAAATAAAACTCACAGCCAGACCAGTGATGTTTATATCATCCATTTCTTAATGTTGACTAATATTGACTAATCACTTAATAATTGGCTAATAATTTTTGAAATTTCTAACAAAGTTGTTGATACATTGTTGAATGTATTTAAATTATCGAATATCAGTTAACTGTATCTAATAGAAAATAGTATAGTAAATAACAAACATTAATTATATCATAATATATAATTTTGTACTGAATAAGAACACAGAATATATAACGGATAATATAACATTTTACCTATAACACTTACCTTTAAAAGAAAATAATAAGATAATTTAATAAAAACAGTCTTAAAATTATAATGGATAAACTGAAAGTAGCTAAGACTAAACTATTGCAACTGGTAAATTTATTTGTACAACTTGGTAAAAATTATAACAAGAATACTGTAGCATATTTTTTTAGGTAGTCTATCAATATTTACTTTAAGTAAATAATAACTATTGTAACTACCTCACTATTATATAGTGATAAAAGATAAATTAATACGTCTACAGACTATCACAGACCGCACGAAGTCAACAAGTATAACAATTAACAATTATTATTAATTGTAGCGTGATGATTACCTATAGATCTTAATTTTTTAGTATTTCATGTTTCATCATCACTTCTGTTTCTAATCAATAATCAATATATTATCTATAGTAATGAGGTTTTATCACGTTCTTCCATAAACAAGTTGTCCTACAAATTATATTTTGTATAATATCATTGATTTTATAATAACGTAATTTATGAAACTAAGTATTACGTACCTATTTAAAATAATTTACCATGTATGATGTATCTAAATCTAATAATACCATTCCTATAACTACTTTGTTAGACTACAAGACTACAGTTTATATTGTCTTATAATTTAAAAGTAAAAAAAAATGCGAATTTTGTTGGACTTTTGACTTTTGTAGACCTACTTATATATAATATATACCTATGTATAATATAGGTAATATAGATATTATATAGGCTATATCAGAGGTTTTTAAAATTTTTCAGGCCAGGACCCCTCTTTTAGTCAACCCCAGACCTGAGCCCCCCCTCATAAAAATAATTATTTATATAAAGATTACGGACATTTCACAAATTTTTTTCTGTCCTACCAATGCAATGTTGATTTTTAAAATTGTCTTGCGCCCCCCCCCTCCCCGGAGGGTCGCGCCCCACACTTTGAGAATCTCTGGGCTATATAATAAAGCCTTGTTCAAGGTGGAAGTTACATACATTCATACCTTGGCCTTGTTAGTAAAAAATAATTACCTACACAATTAGTACACATATAAATTTATCAAAGATGTAATGTATCATAGTTATGTAAATCCAATAAAAAGTAAAATCTATTAATAATAGAGAATTAATTTAATTATTATAGAATCAATGGAAATTCAAAAAAAAAATATTCAAAACTAAAAAAAACTCAGGAGTAACTAAGTATCTTCATGGTTGCTTGAAAACATATACAAATCTATACCAAATTGTCCAAATTATTTAATACCTACCTAATCAGTCACCGGTGACCGGTCCTAAACTAAAGGTAAAGTACTTACTTATATTGTGTGGTCACTGGCAACTAATAACTATAGCAAAGGTGAAAACTGAAAAGTTATTTCAGTCGCAGGTGACGTCTGTAGGCCTGTAGCATAAACCGCAAAGACTTAATTTTACCTTATCACGGTAAATCGCGATTTCAGTCAACACTGTTATTGTCATCCCGTACGAGCCATAGCCATGGATAATGTTTTTCGCTTTTTCTACCTCCAAAAACGCCTATTGATTTTATGGTAATTCACAATGAACTGTTATTGTTGTTCTCGCTATCTAGATTCTCCAAACTGATTCATATACGTTGATATTCATTAATATGATTTTGACAATAACCTGCATTATGAAGATTTCCACTTTTCCGTTCGCTATGAACCGGGATTGTCACTTTCACATCGTCCACCGGACGGATTTTTCCGTAATAGTCATCGTTACGCTTAAACTGGCAACGAAAATTAAACTTTTTTCAGGTGTAAATACAATCAGCAATGGCGGAAGGCAAAAATATGTCATCTCTATAATTATCCGCACACGAATTATGATTTGTGATTCCACATGACATGGCGTGGTAAAATCTCTACTACTCGTCCATTACCATAGATCGCATAATGTACCACTACATCAGTTGAACACGTCTTGTACTCCACCAACTATAATAAAATATAGGTACTATGTGGGTATGAGTAATTTGTAATAATTATCAAAAAATAAAATAAAATAAAATCAAATAATTGGTATTTGATTAAATTATATACATATATGTATATATAGCTGAGTGGCAAACAATAATTTCAGGAGCAATTGCTTAATATATATATATTTTTTTAATTGGGGTGAGGATTGTGGTCGATAGGTCCCCTAATAGTAAATGTAATATGATGTTTAATAGGTAGTCAAGACTGATCCCTCCCTCCATCATTTTTGTTTCTATATTGAAGGGTGGGTCCTTATTAGTTATTAGTATATTTTTCTTTACCTCTGGACAATTTTCAACTCGCCACGCTACTGTGTATACATATATTTATCGTTAAAAATGTTGTTATAGTTTTCCATGACTAGTACATTTTTCTGGAACTGAATTCTCAACTTTTTCCATATAGGTACTTCAATATTAATAAAATTGAGTACCTACCATGAATTATTAATGCATATTGCATAATACATAATTACTAATAATAAGTTAAATCGTTATGTTTAAATAATTATTATTATACTTTATTGTCTCAATATTTTACTAAAATTGTCTATTCAAACAGCAACACCACTTAAAAGAACCAGTATGTGTTGTTTCCGTCTTGTAATCAGCTACAACATAACAAATTTTCGTTCACTACAGTGGTGGGTCGTTAGTGGTTAGGTACTTAGGTCATTACGATTACAACTGTTGTATTCGGTATAAATTTAATGACTACATAGGTGTAACGAGTAGAAAAAAGCTAGGTTCCACGTTCGTTACATCGGTACAAAGTTTCTAACTACAAAATGGTCCCCGCCAGTGGCGATACTGTTCAGTTTCAGACGTTTCAGTTGATCCGATCTTGGAATATTATCCTTGGACGTTGGTAGTTGGTATCTACTTAATTAAAGTTTAATTATTCAGAAGTCAGAACAGGCACGTAAATAAAAAAATTTTCTGGAGGGTTCATAAAAAAATTAACATTAATCAATATTTATCGATGAATGATGATATAAATAAACTACACAACTACGAATTTTCATTAGGGTGAACCCCCAAACCCTGTAAACGTGTCTGAGTCAGAATGTACTTGATTTAATTATTGGTAGATTATAAACGAATAGATAATAATATAATATTGTGTAGGAAGTATTAATATGAATAATAACATAATAATAACGAATTTTTACTTTTTAGTCCTTCATTGTTCACTGTGCAAATCATATTGGCATGAATTAAAAATTAAAATATTGTCTAATCTAATCTCTAATGAGTTATGAGTGTTATAAGTTTTTGACCAATAGACAGTTCCCGCCGATCGTAACTAGTATAATTGTACTTTTGAAAGAGGAACGATTATTTTTGCTGTACCTATAATGAAATTCGAACGCCAAGTATAATAATACCTATAAATGTAGAGCTACAGGTTGATAGTTGACTCCTTAAAGTTTGTAGTAAATTTCCATTATTCTAAAATATATTTTATTACATTTAAGTGTTTTGATTTTCAAAAATGAGTTCTCGTCTAAACTTTGGTGAAAATTTGTATTTGTTATTTAAAGAAATTCCGTCTGATGATAATTTATAGTATAGGTAACTTCTTGTGATGATTCTAATAATGATAAAGATTATTTTCCACCTTCTTGTAAATCGAAAGTACGAATCTTGTCCTATTTGAATCTAGTGATGATGAAAATTCAGAAATCTTGAACTTAGACATTACAAATATACATACTAATATAATATACCATGGTTCTAAATTCAAAATTGACTGAATAAGAGCCATGTCAACTATACATTTTTTTTATTATTTCAAAACATTTATAAAATCATTTAAAACTAATACTAATTACTTTTTGAATATTTGTACGTATTTTTTTTTTTTTAGAAGTGGTAATAAATAAGACTAATATAATATGGGTATAAAATAAATAAACAATTATTTATGTTTTTATATTCTTATATTTTTCATTTACTATAGTACTATAATATATTATATATAATTAAGTTACATATTATTTAGTAACTAAATATGTCAATATATCTTATCTTAATATCATAACTAATGTTGGGTGGCACAATATATATATATAATGGACACAAATGCCACAATAGATACAATCTATCTAATGTACCTATCATTGTACAAAATTAAATATCAAATTAATTGGGTATTCTTTTAAGCTGAAAATCTATAATTTTCATCAAGGAAGAGGAACTATCTTAGTACCTATAGCATTTAGTCCACAAATTATTTCAGATAGGCTTAGGTCAGGTTGGTATATGTATATTTTCAGTTATGAATTTATGATATAAAAATATCACATCATCTTCAAACCACAAGTATTAAGTGGCTTGGATTCCAAGTGAAATGTAAATACAAAATAGTAATAGCATAATAAATAATTAGCATTTTAACATCATTAGTATAAGCGTAAAAGTAGGTAGTGTATTACGTATTTACGTATGCCTTACATACTATATTATTATTTTTTGCCGTACGGTGGTGGGGATAGCATTTTAACCGGCTGACCGTTTTTTGGTGTCTAGTTTGTTCAAATATTATAGATTAATCTATAGACTAATCCAGCGGTTCCCAAACTGTGCACCGCGGTGCCCTAGGGGCACCACGAGCACTTTCTGAGGGCACCGCGGTCTAATAAAATTGGTTATCAATGAGTACTTTTTTGTTTTATCTTTCATGTTATATACAACAGGGCACCGTGGCTGACTTGGGGCCCCTAAAAGGGCACCGCGGAAAAAAAAATTTGGGAACCTCTGGACTAATCTATAGTATTTGGTTTGTTCTTTGCTAGTACCTCCCACGAATTATAATCGTAGCTAGTACGCGCCATAGATAATATTACTGAGATAGATAACAACTACTGGAGCGCGGACTGGCTATGTTCATAATGTAATAGAAACGAGCCGTGTCGAATACCGTTACCCCCACCACCGAATGGCAACTTATTTAAATTCGCATTAATTAACACTGGATTTTAGTTAACTTTAACTTAAAGTTTCAAAGAAAATAATGATCGTAGCTGATTGAGTTTGGTATCAAAATTTTTATCTTGATGTGAGCTTTATATTGATATGTTTAAAAGCTATTAAAAATATTTATAATGTTTTTAAAGTTGCTTCAAAATACTTTTGAAAAGTATTACAAGTTCAGTCCAGAGATGTATTATCACAGAATATAACAATTATATTATATTATATTATGTACATTTTATTCCAATCCGACTATGAATATTCTTTTATCTATGAATATAGGTATACGATATATATATATATATTTATATTATAGTATACACGATATAACTACTCCTATTTACAAAATAATACTAGAAGATATTTGTAGTAATATATTTTTCTTCTTTTCAATCTCTGTCCTCCAATTATCTTGTATATTTTTTATCTTTATATTCTCAATTATCTTTAAAATAATAGTACATAGGTATTCATAAATTATCATTAAATAAAATATATTTGAATATATATTTAAAGGCATCCAATAAATTGAGGTGGAAAAATGGAATTAGGTACACATTAAAAGAGAAATAAATTACCAAGTAAAAATTAGTAAAATTATATTCATAAGTCATAACACTCATAACCAAGATAGCAAATATAATAAAATCAAAAAAATAAATACAAGTTTAAATTATTTACAAATTTTTAAATAATATTAATTTAGATAACTTGGTTCTTAAGGAAGATTTATTTTTAAGTACTCGAGATATATTAAATTCTTTTTCAAAATGGCGCATTCTAATATTAACAAAACTTTCACCAATTAATTTAAATAATACATATTCATGACTAGAAGTCCCAAAATCAACGTTTATAGGTCACCACTAACCACGCATTGTATGTATAAACGATGTGTTTTTGCCATTCGGTGGTGGAGGAAACGCTCAACGCGACGGCTCGTTTTTCGGAACAGAGTCCGCGCTCCAGTAGTTGTTATCTATCTCAGTGGATAATATAGATAATATACTATAGATTATCTATATCTATGGTTGCTCCAGTATTCTTATCTATCTCGATGGATATTATTCATAAATAAAATCAATGATAAGAATTACTGATATCTGTGATAACAATGTATTTTAACAACACGTGTGACAAGATATAACCACAGAATTAAACAATAACACTTAACAGTAACAATATTATAAATTAATAATTATTTTAAATTTCTGTTATAAATATTAACAATAGTATATTTTAATATTATTAATTAGTATTATTTTGTTATATTTTCTATAAATACTTATTTATAAAAGACATGTAAGTATGTCTTTAGCACCATCTTTGAAATGGGAATCTTTAAATCTGTCTGAGCCGGTTCTAAAAACAATCAAAGAAAACTTCAAATTTAAATGCATGACACCGATTCAAGTAATAGTTTGCAACATAATAATAATTAATAACTTGTAATTATGTACATAATTTATTAATGAATAATAATATTTTAGGTCGAATCTATAAAGAATTTTTTAGAGAAAAAAAAAGATGTTGCTGCAGAAGCAGTCACTGGTAGCGGGAAAACATTGGCATTTTTAGTTCCAATGTTAGAATTGATTTTAGTAAGTTTTACTTCTCAGTTCTCACGTTTTTAAAAGAATTCAATTCCATGATACTCACATAAATATTGTTTGTTTAGAAACGCAGCGATCCTTTGAAAAAACATGAAGTGGGAGGCCTTATAATATCTCCTACTAGAGAATTAGCTACTCAAACCAGTCATGTCTTGGCCGAATTTTTGAACAATATTGAAGGAGTTACACAAATGCTTACTTTAGGCGGCAATCCAATAGAAACTGATGTTAAAGCATTTAATAAAAATGGAGCAAATATTATTGTGGCTACTCCTGGCAGACTAGAGGATTTACTAACTAGAAAAATACCCAATTTTCATTTACACAAATCTCTAAAATCATTGGTAAAAAATTGAATTTATTCTTTTTTTAGAATTATCTATTAAATTATTCTGAATTTATTATAGGAAATGCTGGTGTTAGATGAAGCTGATAAGCTGTTAGAATTAGGTTTTGAAAAGCCTATAAATACTGTTTTACAATATTTGCCTACACAAAGAAGAACAGGGTTGTTTTCAGCTACTCAAACTAAACAGGTAGCAATGCTTGTTAAGGCAGGTCTCAGAAATCCTATTATGGTTATAGTCAAGGAAAAACATTGTTTAAACCCAAAAAGGTATTTTGTTATATTATTTATTTTTCTACTATTTTTTATAAGTTATACATTTTTAGTAATCAAATTGAATCCATATCTACACCTTCAGCATTACAAAATTATTATACAATATGTGATGCTGATAAAAAATTGGCATTTTTAGTGACGTTTTTAAAAAAAAATGGGTTAAATTCAAAATATATGTTGTTTTTATCAACATGTGCTTGTGTGGAATACTTTTCAATCATTTTAAGAAGGTAGGTAAATATATTAATACTGTTGGTACTTTATATCATTGTATATACAGTTTTCCTTTATGATTTTAGTTTTTATTTTTATAATTTACAGTTTAATACCTGAAATAAATTTATTTAGCTTACATGGAAAAATGAATAATAAACGTTACAAAATATTTGAATTATTTTGGAAAGCTGAAAGAGGTAAATACTAAAATTATGAACATCATATTCACTGAAGTAGACACCTTAGTTCATTTAAAATAAAGAGTGAAACCAGTGGTAGTTATTATTTTAGATAAATAATCTATCATAGGTATATAGTATATTTGTATTTGTTTTGCTGCTTAATAATTTATACAATACTTCAACTATTGATTATGTGTTTTTTTTTTTTTTGAAATGTGTACCTATGCAATGCATTTAATTAAATATACTTTTATTATATACATATTTTGTATATTACTAATGTGATATATAATTAGATATTTTGTAAATCACTTGTTCATAGTGATCCCAGAAATCAAATAAAAACTTTGTATCTTATTATGAACTGTTAAAACTTTATTGTTGAAATTTAAAGAAAAATCTCAATCTATTAATCTATCAGTCATTTTTATTAAATATTTGCTTTTGCATAACTTTTTACTACATTTTAGTATTAACCTATAAAATGCATATTATATTTTAGGTATTTTGATATGTACTGATGTGATGGCACGTGGTGTTGATATACCAGAAGTGAATTGGGTGATTCAATACGATCCTCCTAATAATGCATCTTCTTTTGTACATCGTGCTGGTCGAACAGCTCGAGTAGGTAAAAGTGGATCTTCATTGGTTATGTTGATGCCAAATGAAGATGCTTACATACATTTTATTTATTCAAATCAAAAGGTAAATGTATAGGTAATTTAACTAACTATAGTAATTTTATAGAATATGTATTATAACATCATGCATATAAATGTTCTTAGGTAATATTGGAATTAATGCCTGAATTAGAAGTTGAAAATGTTGATCTTATAGTTGAAAAAGTTAGAAAGCGTCAGCTCAAAGATAGAACAATATTTGATAAAGCTAATAAAGCATTTGTTTCTTATATACAAGCATATTCAAAACACGAATGTCATCTACTATTACGTATAAAAGGTAATTTATCTTTGTAACTGATGCTCTGTTAGAAATAAGATAATGACTAAAACTACTATTAATACTTTTAATTACTATTAACTTTAGCAAATTACATGTATTATAAAAGTATTGTATAATATAGTGGTATAATACTCTTTTACTCTCAACCATTAGTAAGGAAACATGTGTACATGATAGATCGTAGTATATATGATCAGTGGCATATTTACGGGGGGGATAGATCCCCCCTTGGCATTTTTTTTACTAGTAAGTATAATAATGTTGGTAAGTGTACCCCCCACAACGTCAAGAAAATTATGTTTTCCAACGTATATCCCCCCCCCTGGAAAAAATCCTAATTACGCCACTGTATATGATAAAGACTTGTATACCTGCGATTCTGATTATATTTAGCTTGTATTGTGTATTTTGAATAAAGTAAAATAATTGAACACTGTAAAAAATCTAATGTCTATACAATTTTCAGTGTATAATACTATGTATATAATTTAAAATTAATTTTTCTATTCTAATAGAATTGTTATTTTTTATTAATTTGTTATCTATAGATTTAGAATTTGGTAAACTTGCTACTGGCTTTGGTCTCTTAAGACTTCCAAAAATGCCAGAATTAAAAAATAAGGATACTAGTGATTTTATTCCTGTTGATATTGATTTCAATTCTATTAAATATCAGTAAGTCGTTTACAAATAACTAAATTTTTTGATTATTTTTATTTGAAAATATATTTATATAATTTTAATTAGAAATAATGAGAGAGAAGAGTCACGGCAAAAGAAATTACAAAATTACATGGAAACTGGAATTTGGCTTGGTCAAACAAAACACAAAAAAGGTTTAAAACAAACTGTTGCATGGGCTGATGCCAAACAGAAAAAGCTTGAAAGAAGAGAAAAACGTAAAAAGAAAAAAGAATTACGAAAACAAATGGAGTTAGAAGGAAAAGCCAAGGCAAAAAAGAAACGAGAACAGGCCTTCAGTCCAGAAGAATTAAACGATTTAGCTAAAGATATTGCGTTAATGAAAAAATTAAAAAATAAAAAGGTAATTTTTAAAATTTCAATCTATGAATTAAATTGTTTGACAAGAAAAAACAATATATTTATTATAGGGTAAATTATAGTTTAGCGTAACTTGACTTTTTTGAAAATAAATACAAGTATTTTATATCCATTAGATAAAAAAAATGTCCACAGTGCCTAACCTACCTACCCTTAAGCCCCCTCTTGGCTACGCCACTGCTCTAAACTAAACTCTGTTCAACTTAATAAACACATACTTGGTGACTAACAGTTTTCATCATAGAGCGAACATCACCTGTCTATCTCCCTTATTGAGTCAATCGCTGAGTATGTTTCTTAAGTTGTGAAGAGTATAGAACATATTTATATATACTACTGAATTATACATGTATATTGTGTTTAATTTATAAAGAGCTAATAAGAAAATATATTCAAATGAATGTTATTTATAATTCATAATCTGATATGTAAATGTAATAGATAAAACTATTGTACCTAGGTTATTGGATATAGTTATATAGGTAGTACTTTTTTCTATTCATTTTTTTAATTTTAATAATCTGAGAACACATTCATCTTATAAAAATAAAATAACTATTCAGTTTGAAAATTTTTTTTAAATAGTATATTACTTGTTAAAATTTATTGAATTATGTACGGTTATTATTTTTAACTTTTAAAATTAATTATGAAATGTAGTATTATTTTTATGAGTTTAAAATGTATTGTTACTCATTGATACATAATATCCAGCACAGATTCAAAAGAAATCTACAAATATGTATGTTATCAAATATTTTCGTATATTGTGCTTCTATCATCCTGCTGTTCAGTATGTTATGTGCTGTTGACAATTTTAGCATCATTTCATTGCAGTTAATTTTTTCTTCGGCCAATATTGTAGCAGAACAGGTTTATCTTACAATAAAAACAATAATTATGTATTTTGTTTTAAATTAATAAACTTCTATAATAATTTGTTGAGAATTTTTTATACAAAATGGTCTATTTATATGTTTGAAGTATAAAAATGAATGCCAATTGGCAGGTTAACAACAAACTTTGAATGTTGTAATCAATTTATTAAAATACAGTTTAAAAGGTCATAAACTCGTAAATAAAAAGGCGTAAAAGTTTTGTATAGAAATTTTAAATTTGTGAATTGAAATAGTATATTTTTTAAATTAAACTAATAAATATAAAATACATTAAAGAAGGAAAATAATACTTTAAACATTTTTTAAATAACTATTGTAATTGGGTGATTAAAACATCATTCTACATTTTATATATTTACAATTTTCTCGTAAATATGGCTTGTGACTTATAAATATGATTTATTATGAATATTAAAATTTATTTAGTATGTATTAAAACGTCAGTTTCATAATTAATTATAAATTTAGTAATATTAAAATTATTAATTATTTTTTGTATGAACATTACTCAGTAGCCAGTGTCTCAGTGTATAACATTTAACAGTGATATTGTTAACATAGGAGTTTAAACTGGTAATTACTATGAAATATAATAGATTATGATCAGGGTCAGTTAAAATGCAAGGGAAAATAATATATTCATTTTCTTATCTAGTTGTGCTTTTTAAATATTCAATTGTTTTATTAAGTGTTTTATCTATAATGAAAAAAGCAATATTGTAAATTATAATATTTGATGCATATCATCAAAAGATATTGTACGTTATGTATGTATTTTCTCCATTTTATGAATCACCAAAATTTATGTTCAGCAGTTTTAATTTTGTTTTAGCTTAAACGAAAAGTAATGAATTGACTTATCATTTAATTGTGATATGACAACATTATTAATTGATTTCTATTATTGGTTCTTAACAATATTTTAATTTTTAAGTGATCGTGTAGTAAAATATTAATATTTAAAAATGCTCATTGGAACCACTAAATGTAATTGTAGGTATGTTATGCAGTAGCAAAATGAAAACAACATACGAGTGTCATCTTAATAAAATATAATAATTACTTTTTAATTACCTATTAAATGTCTGAATATTTTTTTTTCAGATATCTAAAGAACAATTTGATTTAGAATTTGGAGAAAATGTCTAAAAATGTATTGTATTTAATGAAAAGAATATAAATAAAACAATAACAATTAGTGTTGACCATTTTTTTTTTTTTTAATACTTTATTTATTGTATATTTTTTTATCATATCATGAATTGATTATGTAATAATATCTAACCAATAGAACATCATTAAACAAAAAAAAACATAATTTTATTTATTAGAAGTTTGTTTATAATTGAAATGTTCTTAAATAAACAAGGAAGTGTGTAGTTAAATTCAATCAAATAATATACTCTTGAGTCAAGGTTACATTATTATTAATATTATTTGTTCTTCAATAGATCATAATATTATATTTCAATGTTCAGAAATAATTATTTTAAAATGGAATGGGTATGATACTATAAGCAGATTGTAATGCTTACATATCTAATTAATTTTGAATAGGTATATTTAAATTACAAGATTAAAACAGTGACAAAGACATCTAATCACCAGATAATATTATGTTTGAATCCTAGAACACCTTCAATGGCGTCAAACTCATATATAATGTAAAGTGATTGCTTCACTGTTTAAATGGGTGAGTACTGAGTATAGATGAAGACTTAGGAGCTTATCAGTAAATTAAGATTAATTATTCACACTGTATCTGTATGTCGTGTTCTTCATATTATAAATATAACATTACGTAGATACAAGTGTATTATAAGTACAAAGACATATTATAATACTAATATCTAATTAGCTACATCACAGAACAATTACAGCAACATTACATTTTTATTATTGTCTTACAAATATAATTTGAACAAAAAAAAATTATATTTATTTTTATTTCAGATTAAAATGACTGAAAGTTTTGGTAATAGAATAAAATTTTTAGATTTATTTTGCTTTACAATGAGTTTTAGATTTTAAACACCTTGTTCTTTTAGAAATTCTATTAATTCATAATTTAAAAAATTGAATTTTGTGTATATTCAAGTTTGAAATCTTAGAATATGACATTAGATTTTTAATTTAATTTAAGTTCGTAAAAATGTAATTTTGATCTATTCCTAATTAGGTGTAAGTAACAATAATAAACTTCAATACCGTGGAACAGAAAAAAAAAACTGTATATTTTTACTGGAACACTGAAAAAACTAGGGTGTTTAAGTTTAACTACATATCCAAATTTGGAAGGCTTGTTGAGTAATAATAATTGTTCTATAAGTTTAAAAACTAAAATAATTCGTAAGCACGATATTACTTAGAAAAAAAAGTTTTCGTACCACAAATTTATTCTCGTCAAAAACAATAACCGCTTAGGTAATGTAAATAATTTATTACTAATTAGTAATTGGCAATTGCAATAATTGCCATACCTCCTTAGTTGTCACAACTCACCGTGCCTACCCGCCGTTCAAACTCGTTACGATTGCTTGACACTATTTGTGATAATAACAATAATATGAATAATTAATACAACAATAAATTTACGGTAAATAAATAATATTATTATAATTTAGACATATAGTCGTATTACAGTTTAATATTATTTATACGTGCTGTCTCTTATAAAAATATCCTAATACGTCATCAGAATTTATATTTTATTGCCAAGCAATTATTTATTGTAGTGTTTCGCCCCATGTAATGTAAAAATTAACTTCTATAATTAAACTATTTTTAATAATTTTATTAAAATAGAAGTAGGGTTGAATCACCAGATTGTTGAGCTTAAGAAAATATATTAATTTTTATAGCAATCAATAATCATTAACTATGAGTAGCAAATATAAAAATGGACTGTCTGAAATCATGTTTAGTAGACATAAAGGCATAGACCATCCAATAAATTTAAGCTCTACGGTTTTCGGTAGTTCATTAATTTCGTGATTCTCCATCCTGATCAGGAGAACCCAAATATCCACTACATACAAGTCTCCCAATTTTATAGTGAATAATCCACGATACGGTCATGTCGCAACCTCGGTGCCTAATTACTACCTATAATACGCATGCGAAACTATAACTATCAACTGATTAGATTCGTGCGTTGTATCTCAATGTAAATAATATTTATTATTTTGTACTAAACCGTAATAATCGGTGATGTGCTAAAAAACTAAGAACTAATTTTTCGCGGTCATTGGTAATTAAACGTAAACCTGTAATATTACAGACTTCCGGAGTAATTACAAAGACAGTTACTTGTTGCCTTATCAAAGCATTTCTATGGCTATCGAGCAAGCATTCATAGTTTAAAATTTTAACATTTATCAATTACCCACAAATGAAAATTACAGGTTTACAATAACGTTAATAACTAGAGCCATAATAGTTATTCTGTGGTAATAGTTTACTAGTTTAAATAACTAACAAATTAGGAAATACAATACATCAATTTTTGTTTCATTTATTATTTTCTTTGGAATAGAAAATCAAAAAATTCGTTAAAAAGTTAAAAGAAATAAGAGTAATACGAACAACATGCAACAACACAAGACGCCGTCGTCGTCGCAGCTCGCAGCAGACGACAACCGACAACCCCACCATAATAATTTTGTATGATTTTGAAAAACGGTCGGTATTCGGTACCCGTCGTGGAAGAATAAACATTCCCGGGTGCGGTGGGGGTAGTGAGAGGAGAAAAAATGGTTGATGACGTAACGTCCAAACTACGCCATTTCAGTCATTTCACTTTACATACTCGGGACGAGTACGACGGCGTTCCCTTTTCGTCGGTCGCGATAACGTAAACAAAATATTTTATTTTATTATATTTATCCGGCTTCCTGCTAAACGAAACCTCGTACCATCATTTCGCAGTGTCTCTGTCATTTGCACGTATCTGCACCTCGCACGCCGGCTTAACATCACACTCGATCATCACATCTAGCATCGTGCGGCGACGGCGGCGGCTACAACTATCACCACGACCACGGACTCCGGCACGACAATAATCACGAAACACACACACCGCGCACGCCGAAACAATGACAGACAGTGACAAATTGAACATCGACAACATAATTTCGAGACTCTTGGAAGGTAAGCCGCCGGTGGGCCATAACGCGAATGCGGAGCCGCCGTCCGAATTTGGGTACCTATATTGGTCGGTTCCCGAGACCGACGATGATTCATTTGTAACGTTTGTTGTAACTGTTATACAGTGCGCGGTGCGAGACCAGGCAAGAACGTTCAGCTGTCCGAAGGTGAAATTCGGGGCCTGTGCCTTAAGTCCAGGGAGATATTTCTTTCGCAACCCATACTATTAGAACTCGAGGCACCATTGAAAATATGTGGTGAGTACCTATCTTGGATGTTGTGTTTACGTGGTTGTTAGCCATACATCATTACTAATATATTACTACATTGGTTATTTTACTGTGTGTTGTTTGAATATTTTGGTCGCTTTATAGGTATGTATGTATTGTGTTTTTGTATGTTATCAAACAAATAAAATACTGTGGTTGTTTCTTGTTCAAGTGTAAGTACAACCAAGTGTAGGTATCATGTTGTTTGTTATTTATTAAACATAATTAAATTAAATTCTTAAACATTTGAAAAAACAATATTGTACCTAGTTGTTGATTTAAAATATTACATTTTAAAACTTATCTGTTTACATTTAATCAATATAATTGCTTATTAATCGCAGGCATTAGAAGATCAGCATTATTTTTGAAACTTATTTAGATAATAGTGCTATAGTGTATGTTTTCTATTATTTTTTATAAATATTCCTTCATTACGAGAGACCTTGATATTGAATTCTTAGCTTAAAAAAAAATATTTTTTCTTCAATTACTTACTCTAAAGATTTTTATTTTTCACTATCAAGCGTCATACCTATATATTATTATTTCCAATCTTTATAAATCAATATAATAAGCACTATATTTACAAATAGACAGGTACATAATTTGACTGCTTGAATGAAAGAGAGGGTATCCAATGCACTGAGATAGATAAGAATATACTGGAGCGCGGACTAGAGTGTAAAAATGGGTCGGTTACCCGACTTCTGTATGGCAAGAAATTATATGCAATTGGTATGAATAAATAAATGATTTTCATATAATTTATATTTTTATTTTTGGTAAATACTAATTTTAAGTACATAACAAAACTTAAGTGTTGGTACCCAAGTTAACGTAATATGACCATTTATCCCAGAGTTATGTTAAAATGTGTAGTTTTTCAATGTTTTTTGTATGGAAGTTCAATTTTATGCCATACAGTGGTGGGGGTAGCGGCAGTTGAGACAGCCCGTTTTTCACAACAAACGAACATAGGCGAGTCCGCGCTTCTGTATATTCTTATCTATCTCAGTGATCCAATGACGTCACTTCAACATTTAACTTTATTTAAATTTGTTAAAAATATGAGATATCAAAAAAAAAAAAAGAATAATAATAATAATAGGTAAAGATTGTACATTAAACTTAAAATGTAAAAAGTTTAAAAAAGTATTTTAGAGTTAAAACCCTTAAAGTTAATGAATGTTGAATGAGTTCATCGCTAAATCCATTATATTGGACAATTATTAAAATGGTTAACATAGTATATTACTCAATTTTGGTTTGTGTTTGAAACTAATATAGAAGATTATAATATAAATATTAAAAAAAATATTTCCTTATGAAATAATTGTTGTGTATAAAATATTGCCCCATTGTTTGATTGAATAATTTGTTTTGATAAAGTTTAAATTTGTAATAATGTGCGATACAACTTTTTTTTAGTTCCCAGATTGTAAATGAAAAAAAAACATTTTAAAAATGTGTTGTGCACATTTAAGAACTTACTATTATAGATCATTAAAATATTTTTTCAAAATAGTTAAATATTTAGTATAATACTTTGCAACTTCAGATTTCTATGGTATAAATATATATATTATATTTGTGTACATGTAAGGGTGTTTCCTTTTTATTAAGAATGCCGGATTTAAATTGCCCTGTAATTTTTGTTTTGTAGATTGCCTGACTTGTTTTTATTTGAAAGTACCATTGTAAGCTTTGCTATGGGATGTGACAGTTTTATTTGTTTTTTTTTTAATAACTTATGTGTGATTTACTATTTAATATAACACTGTTTTGAACCATTTCTTGGTCGAAAAGTGATCTGTAACTGCGTTAACATGTTAGAGTTTTAGCATTTTACATTGAACCAGTTTCCACAAATTTAGCCATTAGTCCATGAACTGTTAACTCATTAAGCACCTCATTATGATACATTATCTATCAAAGATTGTGCACCGTTGTTTCAGTATAACTTGCATTGTAACAATCAAACGTCTTAATTACACGTTCTTAAATTTTAAGTTACACTATGGTCACATAAAAAAAAAATTAAATTCAAAAAACTTTCATAGCATTTCATTGTGAAGAGATTTTTTAACCAAAACAATTCGGCCAACACACAAACCATAAATTATCGGCAATTTAAATTGGGTATTCTTAATGAAACATTCTTCTATACATACTGTTGAGAGCACTTAATATTCTTAATTTAAAGTTAAATGTTTTTTATTTTCTAGGAGATATTCACGGTCAATACTATGATCTACTGCGCTTATTTGAGTATGGCAGTTTTCCTCCTGAGTCCAATTACTTATTTTTGGGTGATTATGTTGACCGTGGCAAACAGTCTCTGGAGACGATATGTCTGTTATTGGCATATAAAATAAAATACCCTGAAAATTTCTTCCTTTTACGTGGCAATCATGAATGCGCTAGTATAAACAGAATATATGGATTTTATGATGAATGTAAGTAATTAAAAATATGTTAAACTTTTAATGTAATAATTAATTTATATTATTTATAGGTAAACGGCGGTATAATATAAAGCTTTGGAAAATATTTACGGACTGTTTTAATTGTTTGCCTGTGGCTGCAATTGTTGACGAAAAGATTTTTTGTTGTCATGGTGGTCTTAGTCCTGATTTACAATCAATGGAACAAATTAGGCGAATTATGAGGCCAACAGATGTTCCTGATCAGGGACTATTGTGCGACTTGCTTTGGTCTGATCCTGATAAAGTAATAATGTTTTATTAATTTGACTTATAAAAGTTTTAATAATTCTTAAATTAATAATATATTTTAAAGGATACAATGGGCTGGGGAGAAAATGACAGAGGTGTTTCATTCACATTTGGTGCTGAGGTTGTGACTAAATTTTTGCATAAACATGATTTCGATCTCATATGTAGGGCTCACCAGGTTTGTAAATATTTAAATAAAGCCAATACTGTTGATTAATTTTATAATTTTATTTTTAGGTTGTAGAAGATGGTTATGAATTCTTTGCTAAGCGTCAGTTGGTCACTTTATTTTCAGCACCAAATTATTGTGGAGAGTTTGATAATGCTGGAGCAATGATGTCTGTTGATGAAACTCTAATGTGCTCATTCCAGATTTTAAAGGTATAATTACTATTAAATTAATTTCATACAACTGGAGCTTATTATAAACATTATTTTTATACAAAAACCAATTATTTATTAGGTTAAGTAAGTAATATAGATGTATTAGGATAGAATTGATTTGATTAATATATAATTTTAATCGATTTAAATAATGCAAAATAATATAATTTTATCCAATTAAGAAACTGAATTTTTATTTATTTATATTATACTATCAAGGAATATAAAAGTAAAATATATATTCAAGAAATTGTGTTATGTACTACGGTGTTTTTGAATTTAGTTTTAGTTTAAGTAACATACATATGTCAATAGGTACATGAATTTTATTTTTTTTAATACAATCTTATTCAATTTTTATTTCCAATTTTATAAAAAACATAAATGTTTCTGTTTTTAAATAATGGAAAATTATTTGAGAGTTTGTATTTAAAATAACACTTAAACTTCTTTTATTTGTTTTAAAGACTGATAGATTCAAATACTGGAGACGCATTAAATTCTATGATGCTAATGCATCTTTTCCGTTGTCTAATTAGTAAGTCTGAATGGGCAATCTTTTAAACCTTTTCCTATAGCTGTTCATATTTATTTTCTTATTGACCTAATTTTTTAACTGCACGAATGATAGAGCAGTCCCAAGTCATCTTGAGTATGCCAATTCCTACCTTTTGTTATTAATTTAAATATTTAATTAACATATATCTGGTTAATACCTGGTATTATTAAAGTTATTTTTAAATTAGCATGATTAGTGTTAATTTTTGTTTATTCGTTATGTGATTCTTGAAGTGTTAAGAAATATTGCTTGTTAATTCAGTATTTAATATTTACATTATGTTGGAAATTGGCCAGTTCGAAAAAGAATTTGTAATTCTGTAGTATAAATAAATGTTGTGTATTCTATATAAGATTACTTTCTAGTTTATTATAAAACAATTATATCATACATGGTCTGGCAGAGAGGTATAATGTTTTTGTAAAGATTGTCTCATGTTTAATTTTGAATCAATTTAAAAATGTATTGTTTTTATTTATAACAAGTGTTTTTCCATTTTTATAATACACGTTTGTTTTAGATAAAGAACTTGGGAAGTTTCTAGTTTTGTTTAGGTATTCTTGTAGATGAATAGGTAAAATGTCTATACTCCTTTTAAACTTGGTATGTGATGAAATGCTTTCAATTTCTCGTTTTGTTTTTGGATAGATCTTCAAAACTATGATACATTTATATATATATATATATATATATATATAAATTGCAGAAAAGAGACATGTCCATAAAACTAAATTTATAGGGGACACAAAAAAAAATGTCTATATAAGATTATACCTTATTCAGAATAAGGATGCCCACTTTCGTGCATGTATACTGAGCCACTGGAACAGTTCGACACCCCCTGGCGAGATTCATGTGTACTGTGATTGGTCGTCGGTTGTCAACCACTACCATTACCTGTCGTCGTGAATACAGATGATGGCAGCTCAGTGGCAACAAACATGCGCCAAAAAGATGAGTTTTGTACGGTCAAGTGGACATTCTTATTCTGAATAAGGTATAGGAAGGAGATAGCTGTACAAAAACATCTGATGCGGATATTTCACCATGTTTTAAATGACTAGTCCTATTTTTACCCTTAATATGTATCTAAAGATAGATTAAGGTATCTAAGGTAAATAAATACAAATTTAAAAATAATTTGATTTTATTAAAACTTTGACATATCTCCTTACTGCAATATTAATGGTTAGTTTATATGAATTTCAGTTTTTATGTAAACTCATAAAGAGTAGACACTAGGTGAATGATAGAACCAGGGATCTAAAGGGTTATTCCATCTTCTTATACATTTTAATTAGGCTTTCTGGGAAATGCTGTCTTATTAACCCATTGTTTACAGGGGAGATCTAGAAATATGAAATGGGCGGTTAGTTTGTATTATATAGAAATATATAATTTTAGTATATGTATATGTATAAAAAGATACGTCTAAAGGGGAAGGGGCTATAGACTCTTAGTCCCCCCTTGGATTCTCACCTAATTGTATATTTGAATGGAATTGAAATGATATGTATCCATTGATAGGTATTCACCATTTTGAAAATAGTGTAACTGTCAATCACTTGTAACAGTCATTTCAAAATCATTCATCATTCAGCTGGACCCTGTATTTATAATATTTCTATAATACAATAGTTTTCCGAATGCTTTGATGAGTATAAAGAAAATTGAATGTCAACTTTTTAACAAAATGACTGACAAGACTAATCCTATAGTTTTTGTGTCTAATTATCACTTCTCTTAAAATAGGTATGTCCTGACTTAACAAATTCTCCGTAATAACTCTATTAAATCAAATAATTGTTTTCTTTAATTTATATAAAATATTGTAATATTATATACTATGTTTTAACATGTATTATTTATATCTAAATATCATGTAATTAATTCTTCAGATGTTTTAATAAATACAGATGATTTACTATTGTATTTTAATTTAATCTCAAATTTGTTTTTATACAATTTTTGCTAATAATTCTAAATAGGTCTTTTTTTTTTAATTCTAAGTAGATTAACTTATGTTATTGTATTCATTAGTAGTTACTCTTTTAGATGCAGGTATAATCTTATTAGTTAAACTAAAAGTATAATTCCCTCGGGTTACTTATAAAAAAAGTCAACCTTTAAATAAAGTGTTAAAAACCAAAGCTGCTGCGTTTGTACTTTAAAGGTAAACAATCTTGGGATTTTGACACAGTTATGATAAATTAAATTATTCTACCAACTGTTGAGCTCTGAACTACATTATTCTTTTTGAAATTTTTTGTATAGTATTAAGTAACTTTGACATAAAAAAAAAAATATGATTTAACAACCATCATAATATATTTTGTTTATAATCGCATATTTAGTTATTACCATAATAATCCTATTGATCTTCTAAACCAAATATTTTTTCCAGCCGGCCGACAAACGAAAGTACATGTATGGAGGATTATCATCAGGCAGACCAGTTACACCACCCAGAGGATCTGGTAAACAAGGAAAAAATAAAAAATAACCCATCTTGATGCAATATATATTTCTATATCTAGGTATGCAACAACAAAGTATAATTTTAAAAATTAAATGTTATATAATATGAAAACAAATGGAATTTTTTTTTATATAGAAAAAAATTATATCGAGTAACTAGTTTAAATAATTATGTATTTATATCATTAAGTACTTTTGAACTCCATAATGTTAACGTAAAATCTCAAGATCATTTTTATTAACTTCTAATTTGGAGTATTTTTAATAATTTAATATTATTATTGATATATTGTATTCGCACTTATTTTATTTTTCATACTCGGTCTTTTTTCCTTTCTTTTTTTGTTTTTAGTGTAAGTCTTAAATTATATTTTATTTTTGCTAACTTAGTTTTGTCCATATATTTAAAACTGCATATGATTACTACAAAGTAAGGAGTCACGATTTATTCAGAATAGTTGCTCTAAATAAATTGTAACATAATAATGAAATCAACTATATTTGTTATTTTATCGGATTTTAGCTCATAAATGTTATTGTAACTATGATGTATTTATAAAACTATTGTTTTATACAAATTTCAAAAATCAAAATCCCAAAGTTAAGTACAACATTAAAATTAATAATTATTGTTATTTATTGTTTTGTGTATTTAGATTACACTTTTGTTGTAAAACTATTATAACATATTGTACATTTTTAGTAGAAATACGTAAATCAGAACATAACAAATATGAAAGTGTTGAATACGATCCCAATTGGTATTAAAACAAATCACATGCAATGTAAATATCGATATATATTAATTTAAAAATTATACTGTACATGTATGTTATGCATTAAATATGCTGATACATTAAAAGTAGTAAAATGTAATTTAATTAATGAACGTCTTGTATTACTTTTTTTGGCAATAAACAAATATTTTGCCTATATAATACTTACTGTAATTTGTTGATAGCAGATGTATTATATTACTAAATATCAAATGGAAAATTATTATGTTTTTGTTTGCTGCTCTTGTAAATAAAACCAAAAGTGGCGAGTTAAATGATTAAAGATTAAACTATATATTTGTTACCAGTTGGAATAATTATACCAATATGTCTATGTATAAAAAATAATATTAGTGTAATAAATAATATTTTAGTTTCCAAATATATTAACATGACAGATTGTAAACTTGACCTAACTTAACCCTGGTCTATTAATGGTATACAGCACTACAACAGTGCCGTGAGGTCCGAACAAGCTAGGTATGCAGTGCATAATACTTTGCCAAAAATGAAAAAATAAATCTTAAATATTTATTGTATTAAATAAAAAGTACTTGTATGTATTTTATATTGTTGAGGTACCTCCCATACACCGGATATCCTGGTAGTCCTTTACATCGGTTACGCATTAAAAATTAAATGATCCCAATGATAATTTTTAATTTGCATAATATTTTATACTATACTTATCTTAAATCTAGATCTACCACGGTGAATGCTGCCATTATGATTTGTATTTTATGTAGAATTTATAAACTATATATACTATATTATCCATATAGCTCAAGTTATTTAATTAATTGTTTTTAATTTGTATTTATTATTTGTAATTTTATTCGATATGTGTACTGTAGAAGAATATAAAAAAAATAGGAATCCTTTATCATGTTTGTCGAAGGTTTGTATTGGAAGGAAAACTTATTATTGGAATTTGGGTCATTTGGTAATACTAAAAGATTATCAGTTCATAACATGTTATATACATTCCAAGTTCCACGACCAATCGCAAAAACTTAACGCATCAATTGTCAATAATTGAATAATTGTTCACAATTTTATTATTCTGAACCAATGGCCCCTTAAACATGACTTAGTGAACCGTTTGGGTCGGTGGTCCATTAAGTTAATCAATTTTGTTATGCAATCCATCAATATAATATAATATACATAGTATCATGGTTAAAATACACGACATATTTCAACATGTATAACATATAATTTTACTTTAATAAAATATGGAAGAGCACACCGCTGCCGCTGAACATAATTTTTTGGTGATAAGTATTAAAAACACGTTCGTTTCAAACAATTAGACTTGCCAAGTCTAATTTAAAAATAAAGACTGGTCATGACATAGAGTTGCTTTATGAGTCATGAGTCTAGGGCCCGGATTTATATGCTCTAAAAACCTATGCACTCAAAAATATGCATTTATGTTCATCTTTTGTAGGAATATTCCCTATGAAATAAAAAATAAATCGATTAAAAAAGTATTTTATTTACATTATTTTTTATATACCTAGGTCTTTACATAAAATATTATTTTAGATTCTGAGCAGAGCGATGAATGTATTGATTTTACTATGTTGTGTGTTTTTTTTTGTGTGTTGGGGAGGTCATTTTTTGAATTTCCCAGTAGTTTTCAAAAGCGCCGGGAAAAACCAAAAAAAACAAAATTAAGGAAAAACGGGAATTTTTACGCAAAACAAGTTTTTGACCAAATCGATTTTTTTATATGGTTGAAATTCAAAAACTAATCATTGTAAGTTCTTGAAATTTTCACCAAATATTTATGTCAGTGTTATCTATATACAGTTAAATTTTCAAAAAATTTTGACTTTTTTTGAGTTATTTATAGACCACAGAAATTTTCGATTATTTTGAGAAATTTTTTTTGAAGTGTCGATAAAAAAATTTTGGATGACCAAAAGTTTTGAAAATTTAATACAAGGTTCCTTATGAGTTGTTCTAAATGGAGTTAAAAAAAATTAAAAATCGATAGTCACAATTTTTTCTTATAAGCGTTTATAGTTCAAATTTTTCGAAATCTCTCGAAAACGCGAAAATTTGCAAGTAATTTTGAAATTGAAAAATCATAAATTTTTTTGTGTTTATAACTAAGGATTGAAAATACAACACTAAGTTTTCCTTCAAGTAACTATAGAGAAAACTCGAAACATTGTTATAGGAAAAATTTTAAGCGCGTTTGAATTTTAAATTTTTACGAAATAGCGTATAACGATAACGATTTATCCTCAAACGATTTTAAATATTTGTTATTTTTCAAAAAGTATAAGTCATAGATACTTGAAAATTTTAACAGTTATTAAGATTGGCGTTTTCTTTACGTGGTTTAGTTTTCAAAATATTTTGACTTTTTTTGAGCTATTAATAGACCACTGAAATTTTCAATTTTTCTAAAAAAATATTTTTGAAGTGTCGATAAAATTTTTTTGGCCCTATCAAAATACTTGAAAATTTAATACAAAGTTTCTCATAAGATATTCCTATAGCGATTAAAAAATTATAAGAATACATAGGCACAATTTTTTTTTATTAGCATTTGAAGTTCAAATATTGACGAAAATTCGTTAAAAGCATGAATATTTGCAAATTATTTT
>VUJU01000515.1:5155-17099 GCA_009835225.1 Aphis craccivora
AAAAAAAAAAAAAAAAAAAAAAAAAAAAATTGTAAAAACAAAGATTATGTTGAAACAATAAAATTTAATAAATAAAAAAAAAAAAATTTGACTTCGCACGGTCATTGTGCATACCTAATTTTAAAATTGAATCCGCAGATTTCCGAATGCAGGTACTGAAATGTCTGTAGATGTTGCTTTGAGGATGATACGGAATATTCGCCAGAGATTTAATCCACCTGTACCACTTCTTTTGCAGCCATGGGAGAAACAATTGCATCACAGGAATGGCGTGAACGACTGATGTCATTATTGGATGACAATAACAACAATGCCTTCTTCCAAGGCTCATTAGAGTACCTGATTAGTATAGAATCAATCTTTTGGTTTTTGATTGGTGGATTGGTTTTCGCGAACCTTCAATTTTTGCAAAATTATGCACTATTCATGAGACAGTCTACGGTTGTAGCAGTAGCTGTTGATAGTATATTTGGAGTACTAGCAAGAAGTCCAAGTGACATGGATCAATTAGTGACAATTCACGTTCTGTTAGACAATATTGTGAGTCTTAAACCGTATAATATTCCTTTCAGTTCCTAATTCTTTATTTAAGAAAAATATAATTTCGATTTTTAATACATTGTAAACATTTTTATTTCAGTCTATTCCTGTAGTCTACGCAATATTAAATCAAAGGACAGAGAACATATAGGTACCTATGCAAGACTATAGCAATTCCTAAAAAGTGATCTTCCTTTTAGTTTTTTGAATTGGAATAATCTGCAGATAATCACAGATTATGAAACAGCATTAAGGAATGTAATCAGAAAGGTTGTACCAGAATGTCAGTTAATGGGGTGCTGGTTCCATTTTAATCAGGTTGCTTAAATTTATATTCATAATTAATATAATTATTTATAATTAATTATGTTATAATTATTTTCAAATTTGGAAAACAATGAACTGTAATAAATTAATAAATGAAAATTAAATTACCACTAATTTGATAATAACCTTTATTATGTAATATTCTAGAGAATTATTAATTTATTACTTTTCTATAAGTTTATTTATTAAACTATTCATAAGAAAATTCATTGAACAAAAATAATAGTTTGAATAATGTAAACAACATTTTAAATTACAAGATATTATTTTTTTTTTCAATGTATAGTGCGCTACATTCAATCGCACAATTTAATGCAACTAGTAGCGCAATAATCAATATATTCAATATTGCTACTATTGTCAGAATGGTAAAGATAATTAAATTTTATAATTTATAATTTGTTATTATGCAACTAAGAAAAGACTATATTTTATTGATAATAGCTCAGTGGCATATTTTAGGGGGGGGGGCAATCTTCTAGAAATACAAAGGTTAGCCAGAAATATAAGTGTTGCACATCATATTCTGGATCTTTTTCGCTATGTTCAAAGTTATTGGCTAGACACAATTGGACTGGTTGGGTTTTCAGTATATGGGTATAGTATTAGGACTATTATAGCTATCTAGAAAGTTTTCATAGCATAATACAGACTACAATTGGTCAACATCCACCGTTGTGGACTTTCTATGGTGGGCAAAACATAAAAAGGATTATTTAATTACCAACTAAATAAAAAAATTAAAATCATATGGCAAATTATATACTTGCAGATTGTTTACGTTCTGTGGAACGAAGAGTAAGAAGGGAGACACAACAAATTATAAATGGTCACCAGGTAAATATGTCATAAAGCCATGAAAAATCATAGAAAATATATTATATATCAGCAATATTTTGTATGGAAAATTTTGTTTTACCTAATAATCAAAAATATTTGATTATATACAAACAAATATAATTATTTGATGACTTCATTCTTTCCTGATAATAATAAAAAAAAAAAAAACTAGGAGAGTGATATTTTCAAAATTTTGTTTTTATAATATACAGATATTAGTATGAGATAATTGGGGATTAAAAAATTAATTTCTGTTATATGCATTTTACCAAACCAAATATTAACTAATGAAAATAAATTTGATTAAATATAAATTATCATTAAATTTAAAATTTGTTCACTTTAAAATATAGATATAGATTGTATATATAAAACAAGTAAAAATACTGGTAAACATAGACATTCAGTATAGTAAAAATAAAATTATATTTTCAAAATAATGAAAACTATATTATAAGTTATCTTGTATATTTTAAATAACCTACGTTATACTTTAAGTTAAAAACCAAGTAACTTACCCGTTTATAGCTTATTATTCTACGTACTTAATGACTAATTTTGTTTCAGGTCCTTAGGTCAATTTTAACCAACAGGGATACAAACAACAAGTTATTGGAAGGAGCGTATCAAAATGTTAGAAATGGACGATTTGACTTCTCAGCATTTCTCAGGCGGGTTGCTTACACAGCAAAAGGATACTACGACGAGCAAATAGGCCCCATACTAATGGGTAAATATGCTGTTTTCATTATTTACAATTATAATAATCTAAATATTTAAAATTAGACAACCAATTAGATCAAAATATATAAAATAAAATATAATATAATATAAAAAACCAAGTTATTTTGGATTTACAGACAAATAATGATAAAAAAATGATCAGCATTTAACAAAAATATTTTTGGTGGTTAATTAGTTTCTCCTCCATATGTCAAATGCAAACCACCACCTATTGCCAATCCCAGATATAGTATAATATGCCATAAGGACAATTGTAGAGACTCGGCCAGTGATAAAGCTTGTTTTCTCTATTTTTTTTATTTGATAATTTTAATAAGCAAATAATTATTAGGTATACAATAAATATTTAAAATGTAAAACTGAGTTATAAATACTTAATTATTTACTAACACTCTTTGATTATAGGTCAATGGATGGATAATTTGAATAGTTTATCGAACCCTATAGGCAGTAACTGCATTTCTTTTATGAGGGCCTTTAGGGATGTAGTCAATGGAATTCGGTTTGTGTATCAAAATTGTGGCCATGGTTGGAGATACAAAGATTGTGCTGTCCCTCATCCAAACAAATGTGAGGTGTGTAATGACATTGTTGATGATGTCATTCAAATATTTATAATTTATATGTTAAGTTTACAAATTATACTAAAATTTTAATATTAATAATCTGACAAATTTATATTTATTAATGAATATTTCACTTATAAAGCTCCTGTCCTACAGCCTACTATAGTAGACAACTTAAAAAAAGTAACATAAATGAAATACATCAAATATAATTATATAGAATAGTTTCTAATGAATATTAGTACTTACAAATAACAATTCACCAATAATTTAATACCTATATGTTTTATTTATGAACATAATGTACTAACAAATAATAATAAATTATTTAAATTTAGAGAAATTTGGATAATTAGTATAAATATTTAATTATAAATAAATAATTATGTTGTGTATGCCGATGAACTTCTAAAGTATACAAAAAAATGAACCTATAATATAATAAGTACTAATCGAGTCACACGATCACCACACTGACCATAATTCAAAATGTTTATATTATAATTACTTTATTACACACAACTGTCGAGTAGTGATCGAGTATCACATTCACCACTTCTGATACACATCATTTAAACACGTACAGTATTTAAAAAGGTAACACTTACTATTTTGTAATTATTACAAGTGACTCAATTTAAAAAATGTGACATTGTGATTAGTGGAACATAATTTTCGAGTTTGTACCGAAGTACTGTACTAGCCTAGGACCATGACAAAATAGATTGCCTAGAACACTAGGTACTAGTATACTACTGTCTGTAAAACGATAACTGTTTATAATTTATATAGTGTTTATTGTTTCGCACTGTTATCTATTCTGTTCTTACTAAAATATAATCGTGATACTTTTAATTTGTAAATGTACGTTCGTAGTATCTGATTTTCGTGGTAACTGCCTGCATAGAACACAAAGATACATAAAATATTTATTTTATATATCTTTAAAGAACACTACTAACTAGTACTAGTATGTGTTCTATGCTGCCTAATAATACAATTTCGGAGTAATTTAACAAGTATGTTTGTAGCAAACACCGCAACCCGCTTGAGCATCCTCGCTGATTCCAATAGTTGGTGCAACATGATTACAATATGAAAAACTTATACCAATAATTGTTGCTAAGCGTTTGGTGTGTAAACTTTAAAGGAAGCGGTCTATTATCTATTAGGTAGTTTATTTGACAAAGTATTGTACCTAACATTATGTAAACCACAAATTTGAATTTTGTTTTTATAGTAAAAGTCTTTGTACCGCTTGCATACAAACTATGAAACAACGCCACAACGGTACTGATACCCACGAATTAAAATATTATTTATAAAACAAAATCTATATTTCTATTTTTTGTATTAGAAAATCTATTTATAACATCATCTATTGATATAATTATAGTATGATGTATATTTAGCAAAGCCAAACCAGTCAACCGTTCTTGCCCCATTTTGGATCTTAACCATGTTTTCAATCTAACAAAAAAAGGAACAAAAGTAAGCAAAGAAAAAATTTATAAGTTTAATTTAAGTTTTTAATTCAATTTAAGAAAAAGAACAAGTCCTTAATTTTAAGCAATGTAAATATATAAATATATTTATATAATATATTCAATTTCGTTAAATTAAATTTTTAAGTCAAAGATTTTATGCAACATTTTCTTGAATCCACTTAAACATAATCATTTTTCATATAAAATAATTATATATATATTATATAGTTAAAATATTTTATAAAAGCTTGCTATTTTTTTATTCTAATAATTAACACATGCACCAAATCTTCTAAGCATAGAAGAGCTGCGTTCTGCGGATGCTACACTATTAGGCAACACTACATGACAAAGTGTGCATGATGACATTATGTACCCCAAAGAAAAATATACGTACATTTATACCAATTTGTTATCATTGATACAATTTTTCGGAATTTTTGTTTTTTAATGAAATACTCAAATACCCATTAGGTATATATAGTATTAAACAGGGTATACATAGTTAATTCTTTTTTTAATTTGAATTAATTTTTAAATTTTGTTTAAAAATTGTTAATTTTTGGTCATGCTTTTTTATTTTTTCATTTCCTTTTTAAAACAATCATGTTCTTTTTTAGTTGCTTATTATGCTTTTAAAATCCGAGCCCTATTAATAAGTAATAACATTTAAAACATAAAATACCATGTTAATTAGAGGCCTCTTAATTTAGTTCAGACAGGGGCCCGCCTGGAAAATCTAAATTTTCTGATAGGACTATCCATCCCTGAAAATATATTAAATAGGTCCGTGATCTAAACATAACACTATAATATTAATAATTATTAGTTTATCAAATTATCAAATAATAACCAATGGTCATTAACCATATCGCATAGATTTTGGTAAGGTTTTGTTGTTGTTAATCAGTTTTCAGATAATTATAATATTATTTTACGTATTCAATTCTTAGTGTATGAATGTAATGCTTTTAAAAATATATGCGTATGAGATATATAGATATATAGTATGTATATTGTATAATGATAGTTGATACTCAATAGTCGAACAAATGTAATGTAACTTTGAGAGTGGTTCAATCCTAATAGAAAATTATATATTTAGTTTGTACTTTAGATAGACCAAAATTAAAAATTATCAAGAAAAATAAATAAAACATTAAAAAAACGGGTTTTGACTAAATTGATTTTGTGTAAAAAAAATTAAAAAAATTACCAAAGTTAACCATAGATTCTTGAAATTTTTACCAAATGTTTATTTGATCATTTCATGTATTATATATGAAATCTTCAAAATAATTTGACTCTTTTTGAGTTATTAATTATAATATAATATAATGGACAACGGTACCTACTGCAACCCACAATACATTCAAGAATGTTCATAAATTATTTAATGAAATTATATAACATTTTTGTAATGAAATAGTATTTGTCAACTAAGCATGGTGTGTTTGTATATTTTTAATTTAATTGAATTCTGGTTGAATATTAAATGTTTACTACCTATACATATTTTTAAATAAATAGCGGTAACGATCCAATGTTTGATCGACAAATGTTACTCGACCTACGATAAGATTCTTCATAGCGGTTATTGTCAGTAAGTCATTTTATTCTATTTTATTAATACTTACATAAGTTATAATCATTAAATCTTACCTACACTGTCTTCAGTCAGTACAGTTCCAATTTTATTTGTATGAGGTCGTTTTGTGAATTTTTAATATGATTTTATTTCGTGAGTGAAAATTTTTGCAGTGTTTTGACTCAACATGATATCTACTATTGGTCACCTATAAAAGCACATCGTTAAAGATGAATAAATATCACTTGTTCATTCTTAAAAAAATCGAAGGTTATTATATGGCCTATAATTCGATGAAAAACTATAAAAAAAGTTGTAATATTACGATGGGCAAAACAGGGTTGCCGTGACGTAGATCATATACCTATTGTACCGTACTACTGTTACCGAAATAGCTCTTTATAAGATACATATTATAATGTAGTATTAATATTTTATATAATTCATCTCTAGTAGGGCTAATGCATTAGCATTATAGAATTAAAATATAAAACGATAAACATATACATGAAGTAATTATATTTTAATAGGTAATGTAATTCCACTTATAATTTAAAAATATTGGCAAATAGCGGGAAAGTTTTTATGCCACACTGATTTTGTTTAGTGGTTTTCTACGCCTTTTAGGTTTAACATCCTGTTGTTCTTCTTGCTGATCGTGTTGTTCAGCTGAACTCAAATCTCCCATACTCGATGAACACGTTGAAGAAACTGGTGTGAATGGCAAAACATCTAAGTTACCACATCTACCACCTTCATCTTCACTACGTTTATAATTTGCTAACTTCTGTTTGAGCTATACAACAAACAATTAAAATATTAATATTAACAATACAATTTAAATAATAATTTTAACTTAAGTAATTTACATTATTTGATTACTATAATTGTTAACTATTTGTCACTCACAAATTCCAATTTCTTCTTCAACTCTGAAATAGTTTCTTTGGCTTTAGCATCATCGTCATGAAACTGTTTTAATATCATTACCGTTGAATTTATCAGGTTTAATTTCCTCAAATCAGGAGTCTCATTTGTTGATGGCGGATGGACTCGGCGACTTTTGGGGGCCACTGGCTGATCAATGGCCACGGCGCTGCCACCACCGTTTACAATCCGACACTTTTTGGGCATGGTCGAGCGCGGCCCGCAACCGGGTATACTTTAGACGATGATATAGTTTAGATAAGAACTGAATAGGTACTGATTTATTGTTAAGTATCAACGTCAATAAAATTCGGCGGGTAATCGAACTGAACAACAAAGCGCAGAAACCGGTAGAACGTCGTGCAGCGTGCGCAATGCGGTTTAGTTTGTCCGTTTGTCGGCCGTCGCGTTTCAGTGGGTATTACAATAACAATAAACGATTGATCATTGATCAACAAACGCGGTTCGCAATTACTCTAACACAATTCAAAACACAAACAAACGCGTTAGTGCAAGGTTTATAGTAAATTCTATAAACCTTGGTTAGAGTGAGCATTGAGCAACAAATCAAACGAGAATGACAAAATATTTATTATTATTAAATTTATTTTGTCATGCAAACGAACGACTAGCGAGACGGACGTCTAAACCATGATTAAAGATAATAGGTATGTTACAGACACGCTTAAAGGTATATCTTTAACCGTGGTTACAGACAAGCTTAGCGTCTAGAGACAGAAAACGCCGAATGGCTGCAAGATGGCGACCTTATGCTCTTATCAATATTATCTCTTATCTCTACAAACTGAACTGCTGATAACACAGATATAGATATATTTTTGTACAGAAATATTTTTAAGAAGAGGTACTCATTTGGCATTCCCCTTTCCACAATTCAAGCACTGGATGTATAAGAAAAATACAAACCGATTTTAAGTACTATTTTTTATTAATTGAATTAATTAAATATTAAGTGGCAGTGCCCGCGCCTCCTCCGCCTCTGCCACCACCTCCACCACCTCCACGCTTATTCAACTGGCGCTGATATCTGCCTGGCCGCGGTTTTCTGGGCTTTACTAATCTCATGTATTGTAGAAGCTGTAACAATTTTATTGAATAGATTTAATGTATAATGGCCATGCATCATAGAAGTAAATACTAGATCAGCACATTTCATAAATTAAATATGAGTAAGGCCTTGTCAGGTTGGACTTAAAATAAAAAAATACTGACCGGGCCAGGGAGGGTACAATTTTTTAATTTGAGCAAAAAAAACGACTAGTGCTGATCTCTAGTAAATATTACATTAAATTAAATCTTATTAAAATCATGTTAGCGTCACCTCCACCGCGGCCAGGCTGATGTCATCGAGTTGAAGATGTAGTTTGACCCCGAGCCCGGCCACGACCACCCCTTGTCCCTCGGTGGCTGTATGGTGTTGATACATCCTGAAGGGCTTGATGTTGTCGACCTGGGGTGGGGGTTCCAGGCGGAGTCCTGGATAAATCGTCCTCAATGTTTTCCATTGTTAAGCTAGAATTTAAAAAGTGTATTCAATAATTACATTTATTAACTTTAAGCCTAGTTGTAGTGTTTTATAACATTAGATTAAATTACTACCATTTATGTATGTATAAAATATACTTAATTATATTATAAATAAATTATAATTCAATAACTCTGATTTCTGATGACATTTTGAGAATAATTAAACTGTTTAATGATAAATAAGTTTATTTAGTCATTGAAGTCTTTTAAATGTACATATGTCTATGTCAGTACCAACAGTGAGTATAATATATTATTATGTAATTAAAGGGTTCATCCCATATTGTGAAATAAAATAAATAGAAATATTATAAAATAAAAAATAAAAATATTATAGAGCGAGACCAACTTACGAGTACACAATTTACATTATATTTACTTAATTATTCACACTACACAGAAGAAAAGTAGGTAACAATATTATTTTTAAATGTTTAAATTGAGTTTTGAAAACCATTTATCAATTAATATTATAAATAAATAACCCCTTAAGCAAAAAGAACAGAAAATTCGAAAAGAATTGTATTTTTATTAGGTAGCTAAAAATTTTAAATGTATTAAAGTAAACTAAAAGTAAAAATTTTAATAAGAACATGTAACTAGTAAATTGTTTGAATCTGAATTTCTAAAGTTGTTACTTTTCATTCAAATTAATGAGTTCTTCAAAAACGTTGACATTTTAAAAAACAATAAAAAATAAACCACTGGACTTAGTAAATAAACATTTTTACAACCAAAAGTTTTCTAAAAACCAAATTTAAAACTTGGCTATTTTGATTTTTGAATCATTTTTCATCATTCATTTGATTTTTTCATTATTTAAAATTGAAATTTAAAAAATGTTAATATTATACGCAAACGTCAATAAATTATATATATATTAAAAAAAAATTAAGTCTAGTTTTTGTCGAAGAAACGTATATAGTTAACTGTTAACATTCAAATTCAAAACCTGCATCAACGTATAAAATCGTCACGAAGCGTTGATAATTTAAAAAAAAATCTAAATAAAAATGTTAAAAATAATATATTTACAATATGATGACGAAACTTGAAATAAGCAACCGCTCGTTAAAGGCTTCGAAATCGGAGTGAAGGTTGGTTGATGAGCTGCGAGTGCCGCTGAGTGTTTTTTCCGAAACAAAATATCGTCCCCCACTATCGTATTTTTAGTATAAAAACTCGGTTATAATAATATGCAATGTATAATATTATTTTCCATATTTTGTCAATTGTCAGGGATACCATTTCCGAAGAAAAAATCCATTATGACCATCCACGTACCTATGTAAAATGTTAATCATCGCAGTCAACAATCAAAACATACATTTATTTTTAATTTTTGCCGTATAATATGGTTTTTGACTGTCAGGCATACGTTTTTCATAGAAGCCTGATAATTGTATAAATTATAATAAAACTGAATGCTTAAAGTAGTACGTGGACGAAATACAACTTTTTATGGTTACAAGTTACACCATGTGGAAATGATCCTTTGAGTGGCAGGATATTGGTGGCAGAGTGTAGAGTGTTAAATAATTTTAGATTTTGAACGGTGTGATGAATGTATTGATTCTACAATGATGTGTGTTTTTCTTGTGTGTGTGCACAGCATAACTAGTCGAAATAATGTTTTAATTTCAAACTTTTGGGGTGGTTTCCGATGGCAAAATGAATATCCTTGGTGCAATATACAGGTCAAAAGTAAACATTTTTCAACAGTTTTCAAAAAAATCGAGAGAAACAAACAAAAAGTGACGAAAAAAGGGGGATTTTTACGCAAAACCAGTTTTTGAACAAATCGACTTTTTTTATATGGTTGTAAGTTGTAACTCAAAAACTAATCACTGTAAATACTTAAAATTTTCACCAAATGTTAATATTAGTGTTAACCATAGACCTATAAACTAGTTTATAGGTCTATGGTGTTAACTATATACAGTTAGATTTTCAAAATATTTTAACCACTAAAATTTTCTATTTTTCTGAGAATATTTTTTGTTTAAATGTCGATAAAATTTTTTTGGCCTAGTCAAAATACTTGAACATTTAATACAAAGCTCCTCATAATTTATTCCTATAGTGATAAAAAAATTAATTAGCACTTGAAATTCAAATATTGACAAAAATTCTTCAAAATCATGAATATTTTCATATTATATTTTAGGTATAATATTCATAAAAATTTTTTAGTAGCTAAGAGTTGAAAATTTAGTACAACATTTTCCATAAGTTTAGCTTACAATAATTATAAAAGAACTACTTTTGGTGTATTCAGAGTTAGCAATCTAGTTTATTTTATATATCTGTGCTCTCAATAAATACCTAGATAAGCACGACACAAATAGATAATAATGTATGTCATACACTCATACATATTAAATTATGATTATTTTAAATACGTTATGTAACATGTTATTTTTACCAAATATGTTTATATTCACGACCGAAGAATTCGCCACTGCTTAAAAACAAATAATACTTTACCTTCTATATAATATGTACTCTTACTGCAGTGCAATCAAAAGGTAATAATTATTATAGTAAAGGTACGTTACGTAAAAGACAATACGTATACTGGCATTATAGCTAATAAATATATTTTCGAGAAACTTAATAAAATATATTACAATAAAAAAAATCAGTCATAACTTAAATAGTTAAATATATTATCTAATAGGACATGTTACATAATAATAAATAAATAAAAATGTAAGTAGTTAACAAAAGTATTTACATGTGTTATGAGATTACTTTTTTTAAAATGATTAATCGACTTCTTCGACGGTAGGTCCTCTGGAGCCAGGGAAACCTTGCGCACCTGGAGGCGCACCCCCGGGTTGTCCCGCGCCGTGTATCTTCATCATAAGAGCAGAACAACTCTTTTGGATTTCCTTTAATTTGTACTCGTACTCTTCCTTGTCGGCCAACTGATTGTTGTCCAACCACTGGACGACCGCGTCGCATTCCTGTTTGCCGGTGTTCTTCTCGGATTCGGTCAACTTGTCGCCGGCCTCGTCCAACGCTTGTTTAACACTGAACACGTAGCTCTCCAGCTGGTTCTTTGCCGCGATCTTGGCCTTTTGTCGTTCGTCCTCTTCTTTGTACCGTTCGGCCTCGCTGAGCATACGATCGATTTCGGCTTGAGACAGGCGACCCTTGTCGTTCTTGATGACGATATTCTTGGAGCGGCCGGAGCTGTTGTCCTTGGCCGACACGTTCAAAATGCCGTTGGCGTCCATGTCAAAAGTCACCTCGATCTTGGGTACGCCACGGGGCGCCGGAGGTATGCCCGTCAGGTCGAACGTTCCCAACAGATTGTTGTCCTTAGTCATGGCCCTTTCGCCTTCGAACACCTGAATGGTGACGGCCGGTTG
>VUJU01000515.1:22877-100514 GCA_009835225.1 Aphis craccivora
TGTGTTTGCGTGTGCAATGTGCATTATCCGAAGGAGATTTAATTTCTGTAAAAACCGGAGACCCGATCGGGGTAAAAACTCACTGACAGCCTTGTCAAAGTGTCAGCCAGACAACGAGTAGCTGCACGTCTAAATACTATACACTGCACACACGACTACAACTACAACAGTCGTACGTGGATCTATTTTTTTCGTTCCTTTTTTTTCTTCTTTCCTCCTTTCCTCTGTCTAAGCGTCATGTTCGGCGCAGCCTCCTCACTCCGAAGTCGCGACACTCGCCTGTTTATTAAAACTCGCGACAGCGTCACCTTGAGCCCCGCCGTAGCCGTACGCCATAGTCGTGTGATTTATAGCTTTCAGCTAGCGCTATACTCGCTAATGGAATTCCGTTACGGTCACTGGCTGCATAGTGTTCACTTACACATATATATATATATATATATATATATTCAAGCGTACATAATATTCAGTATATATGAGTGTGCAGCGTTTATTTTTAAAAACGTCTCGGATTTTCAGAAAAACGGGAAACCGTCACGGGTTTTTTCGCCTCCCCGGTCGAAAACGAGCTGCTAATTTGACAATATCGTCGACTAGACGGGTATTTTTGGAACCGGCCGGATACAAGAGTAATGGTCGGAACGTATCGCCCGCACAAAGGCGTCTTCCATGCCCAAATCGCTGTTACAGAAATGTCGAGCACATTTTATCTCGTAACCAGTGTCGGTCGTTGCAGCCGTTTAATGCATTTAAACCGTTTTGTGAAAGTTATAAATGAGCCAAAATCGATACGACCGAGCAGATGACACTAACAAGTATTGACAAGTTTAATATTAAGCAGGGTTTTTGCATAGAAATATTTGCTATAGATAAGTCATATGCTTCATCAAAGAAACAACCACGGAAAAACTCACTGTATTATACGTTATTTAAAAATGTGAAAATTACCGATAAAAATATTTCAGTAAATGTATTGGTAAAATGTACGTTAAATTCGGTAAATATGTTAAATGTTTAAGTCGTTCTTTGTGTCATTTTTATTTACCTAACCTATTCCTGAAATTGTTCATGACGTGTAAAAAATTACAAAGGTTTTAATAAATGTCGAAGAAAATATAAAAAAAAAGGGTGTTCAAGAGAGTAACGCTCTGCTGTACAGTAAGCCACAGTAACCTTCTATTCTATCAATAAAAATAATAATGATAATGACTCCAAGTTATGTTTTCACATTTGAACAATTGAGAGTATTTTATTTTAAGGAAAAAAATCTTGCATAATTTTGTATCATGACATGAATAGTTAACATTTATATCAAATTCGAAATGACTTTAAAATGTCCATTAACATGGAGTTCTTCTACATCAATAATAATAATTGAATTTTAAGTAAGTTAATACTGGACATGTAAATATTTTTTTTCCAACTACATCCTGCACAGTGCGCACAGCTCCTAAATTTGTTATGGCAATAACACTCAGCAGTTATATCTTAGTAACTATGCATTTCAAAATGATTGTCAGTTGCTGTACATTTTCGAGTAAAGGAGGCATTGCTGATCTACAATCCAAATGCATTAATGACTTAGAAGTAAACTCCGAATATAAGTTTGCTGCCAATGGATATTGGTTATTTAAAATACATATAATTATTAATCTTTATATATAAAGGAAAGTGTACATTAATAATAATCAACGTAGAGCCGTACCTATTTGAGGTATCGAATAATAATAATAATGTATTATGTAGTAGTTTATATTATAATTCGTCACCAAAAGAACAAACAAAATACTATTTAAATACATATAAAAATAACCGTATCACTTGTAGCTGTAATGGCTCGGTCAAAAGATGTGTAGACTTGCTAAACGCTCTAAAAGCCCAACGCTCCTACTGGGTGTAGGGGGAGTAACTGCCGCTGGAGAGTTTAGATAAAAACTGCACATCTGTTTTTCACAACATAATTTAGAAAAATAATGATTATTTAATCTATTTTCTGTCAATTTAATCGATGTTAATCTAAAATTAGTAATTGAACGTTTGTGGTTCGAACCCAAAATAATGACAAAAATTTTTGTAAATTTTTTCAGTCCTTGTGATATTTTGTTTTTGAGTTACAAGTTACAATTATACGAAAGCACTTGATTTTATCAAAAATTGATATTACGTCAAAATTCTCGATTTTTCCGATTTTTTTGAAAACTGATTGCAATTGATAAAATAAGAATTGTGAAGTCCAAACTCACTCTACATTCGTGCTTAATTTATCACTGAGCAATCTCTAGACATATCCTAGTATAATATGAAATATATAAACATGTATTTAAATTTTAGCTGCCTGATGGTGACTGCAATAATGTTGTTTTAACTATTTCAAAGTACAGACGGATACTCTGTTTTCAAGTCAATATTATTAAAATTACGTTAATGGAACATTTCTAAGTTTAAACTATTTTATTATCATATACATCATTTGTAATATTCAAACTATAATGTTAGAGGTTAGATTAAATCCACTGTTTTCAAACGATGGGTTAATGTGTATAATATATATGCATGTACATTGTCGTGTCGAGCAAATCGTCTAACCAGAAAAGGTAACACGCGTATACTTGTAGCTCACACCCTTGACGTATAAATTGTACTCATATGAAGCTATATGGTTTGTTTGTCTAAACAATTATATTTGATTTCAATAAGTCATATAAAAAATCGCAGTGTTGAAGACCACATTAACAAAACGTATGTATGTATATTATATTATTTTTATATGAGTTGGAATGTACTTCGAACATCCATTTATGGTAAACGATGAATAATTTCTGATTATTATTCATGAGCTAAATAATTAAGATGAATTCAAGCTAAGCAGTTAAGCTTTTCCGTTAAGCTAAAATTCAGAAGAGTGTAGTTGTTAATTAACAATAATGTTGGTGTTTAGTATTAGCCAAAAGTTAATTTTATACAAGTAAATTAATTATATTTGTATTCAATTTCACTCATCTAAGTGAAAAATATTCAATAATTATAAAAAAATTATCTCATCAGTCATGCTTTTTTTTTAATTAATTATGTTTTAAAGAGTCATAAAGAAAACATTCTTTGAAGCTCACTTATAATATTATTTTATAATCGATGTTACAGGTTAAAATTAATGTCAAATAAATATTTCGTAATCATTTAAATTTGATGTTAACAGTATTTACTATGAGTCACGAGAGGTTAGGTTATGTATTATTATGATACATAAAAACTAGACTCAACGATCGATGAAAATCACCTTAAAAAAACTAGTTTTGATTAGTGATTTCTACACAGTTTTAACCGAATTTGATTTTTTACCGTTTACCGTTATACAATATAATATCGTAATTTATAGCACTATACTGTCGTGCGTTCGCGTAAGCATACTTCGAGCTTAATGTTTATTCGCACCTAAAACGTCAGCTGCTGTCCAGCTTGCAGTGACCGTTGAAACTCGTAATTCGTAGACCTATATACGTCGTCGCGTATAATAGGATTTGTTTTTTTTTCCGTAAGTAAACTGGATTCTATCGTAGATCCGATTTTTACCGAGTTGTTTAATGGGACCAGCGGCCAGTGTAATAATAATAATCGTTTAGAGATAACAAAAGGCACCTCTCATGCCGGAGAGGACGGTCGAACGGGTTGCGACGCAATGTCGACAGATGATGATCGACGATATTATTTAACACTCGCGTATCGTACGACAACCCTCTGCCGGTGCATTATACGCAAATCGGTATCTATAAAAGCACGCTGTGATGCTATTACCATCGCAGTGGCGACCACGTTACCACTGTGTGCATAATACGAGTACGAGAAGTGTCGTGAAACTACTACCGGTATTGGTCGATTTGGTCACAATGACCCGGTATAATAAGAAAACAGAGTTATGCGTTCCGCTCATAATATAATAATATGATATGCCCGACGTATACAATACGTTTCACGGTCGTAACTTATCTCATACTTGTTTCGGTTTACCCACTGCAATAGTCCGGCCGTTTATATAGGTTCGGGCGACTGCGATATAAATGATAATAATATTATTACCACCTAAACTGCACACGCGGACCTACGTGCGGACATTGTCCGAAGCCACTGATCGCGTGTGCCTATTTGCTTAATACGCGCAAATCGTATATTATAATATTACGGCGTGTTTGATAGGTATTATGTAGTTTACGTGTATAATATATTAGGATATTACGCAATAAAAACGTCCCGGCACCGAAAAACGATATGACGAAGTGTACACGTGTACACGTATGTGTGTGTTACCGATTCGGTTTCATACATTATTATCGGAAGGGTTTCGATTTTTGTTCTATTCATTCGTATAGAATATATTACAACAATCGACGCGATCATTATTATTTTACTATGTTTTTATCCGTTACCAAATAATTAAGAGCAATTATTATACAACGTGAACCATTAAAAAAGTATAACATGAAAAGGCCACCCGTTTTAACATTTTTAAGCCTACGTTAGGTTAAAACGTGTTGAAAAACAAATAAAAAACGGATTTGTTTAGATTGACGTTATTGAAGGAAAGTGCATTATGTGTTTGGGATATTATGGACAAATTATTAGAAAAAGCTAAGGTGAATAATAACACACAGACATATTTCATGTTTGATCTAGTGGAGGAAATATCAGGACAGTTGTGAAATGTACAAAAAATATTACTGCAGTTTGGGAAAGACCACGGCACTGTTATTTTGCATAGGGTAGACGATTATAGCTTTTTATAAGTACCTACGTATCCAGCTAGTACACTGTAAAATACAAGTGTGCGATGTGATTATAATTGTGAGTGAAAGGATTATTAATTACTATTTTTTTTTAACCAAGTCTTAATATGATTTCAGGCAATGTTTACATTTGAATGCACGTTTTTTACTACTAGTATTATTATTATTATTATTATTATTATTTATTACAATATTATGGTCAATATGAATAATTATTTCACGATTTAGTAACGTTGGAAAGTTTTTCGTCGATTTTCATTGATGAAAAAATCAATTTATGTTATTTAAATCAATATATTTTTATGGAAAATAATGACTTTAAAAATAATTTAAATTACATTGCTGAAATTGTTTTTGTTCATATAACAAAAAATATAGAAATCCAAAAAATTATTAATGACTTTATAGTTAAAAAAGCATAATTTAGCTAAAGGAAAATGTGCTTATGTAACTAGATAAAACACTGACTGAGTATGAAATAATTCGAAATATATCAATAACTAAACCCAAGGGGTTTAGACATCAGTTATGTAGTAATATGAAGTATACCCTCATTACATAAAACCATATGAAACGTTCATTTTGTCATTACAAAAAAATGTTGTAACTAAATCGTCACAAATTAATATAACTAATGTTATAATAATCTCAGAGACATAATGTAAAGAATCATAAAAAAAATATTTTATAATATAATATAATATTATACATTTTTTTTTTCAATAAAAATAATTTTTTTTTTGGTTTTTTTATTGCATTAAAATCCGTTCAATAGTTATCACCAAAAACGTGTAAATTAATAATAACAGGCATACTATAAATGGTACCATCGCCTGCCGCAAATCAAAAAAAAAAAAAAAAAAAATCACCGGGTGCTAAACAATCGTCTCCGTAGGCCGTAGCTACAATACATATACACTTTATATAGGTACCTAAAATAATAATATGATATAATAGATACTAATATCGCGGCTAAACTGTAGGTTTTAGTATTATACGATGGTGGTGACCGGTGGTACGGTGTGTAAGTGATGGGGGTTGGTTGATCTGCGGAATTCGGCGTTTCACAGCTGTTTTCTCGCCAATACATATAAATCGTGGAAAACTATTATTACTGTGAGTCGTAATAATATCTTTCACAAAAGCTTTTTACGACATAAACGGCCCCATTATGTAGTTATTATCGCGACGATTACGGAGTTTAAATACCCCGATTCTGGGGTGGCGCGTGCGGGGAGGTTAGGTATTTTTCGATAATACTTCGCCGGCAGAACGTCATATTTATTTTAGCATAACTTTTGAAATCCGATTTTCCACGGTGGTCACGCGTCGTATATCGTTTTCGATACGCGCGCGCACGACTGCTTATTTTTATGCAAATATAAGCTGATGCTGTACAATGTACAGACAGTGTGTGTACCTTTATAATAATATATAATGCTTGTGGTGTAACCCAGAGGGACGAGTTTAAGTACACGAACGACCGATAGGTTTTTCACGTTGAATTATTTTATACGACTCTATAATAATGTGATGCTGCTGCAGCTGCAGTAAATGCTCCTATTATGAAATCGTCACTTCTTCCGAACGCGAATTTTAAGAGGGCGTCATCACCGCATACATTTTTCCCGTTGGTTTAACTACAACAATGCACATTGAAATTCTATTGTTCACTACAAAAATTCTAAATTTATTGTGAAATTTATGTTTAATGTTATTAGTTTAAATATCTTAAAATAAGTGTAAAGAGGAAAATATGTCCATGATATTATATTATATTATAGGTATTGTTTTTATTTAAAATTGTGACTCAAACGACTTACAATATTTGAATAAGACCTAAAGACTTATAATAGATAGTCAATTTTACAAAAAGAATAATGTTATGATACTATATTGATAAAAACACTTTCATTAAAGTTTTCTAGGAATAGATATTTTAACTGCAAAATAGAATTCCGATGTTTAGTAGTATATTTTTTATAGGTACCCTGCATATTAGATAAATAGAGATCCTAAGTTACAGAATAATAAATTAAAGTTCAGTAGTTCATATCATTAAACTTAAAAGTGAACATATTCTACAGCCTGTAGGGTGTTGGAAATGTTATTTTGATATTGATATTGATATGAATTTTTAAATAACGATATTATTTTGTAGCAAAATGATAACTGTTGAATATGCTTTTAAAAAGTAGACAACAAAATATGTCGGTGAGGTCTAACTCGACTCTGTGGGTCTGTTTTAAGTACTCTCTGCATATAAAATAAGTTCTTTAATAAACGGGTGGAACGCACATTTTCTTCATTTTATACAATATTTTCAGTAGAATATAATATCGAATGTCTGTTTTGCAATAAATTATAATCTACCATATGTTGTAACGCAAAAAAGTTACAACAGTTTTTGTTCGCATTAACAATATAATATAATATCATGTATATCGTATACTTACTATAGTTGCATTTTGAAAAACGGCAAAATATGTTTAAAATACTCCAATACGTATACGTACAATATAATGATGGCGTAATATAATATAATAACAAATATAATATATAGTTTTCTCGGTCGCTGCGGGTTTTGCGACTCGGCGGGAGGTCTTTCACTGCTGTGGTGATATTCAAAGTATATAATAATAATAATACAACACGTGTTGGTCGGCCGAAATTTTTAGGCCAATACGCGTTGTTATAACGATAATGACGAACGATTTGTCGGGTCGCGTACGTTTTTGGAGTATAAATAGTCGTGGCGAACGGCGTGCTGCTGCGAAAGAGCCATTTTTTTTCCTGTACACATTTCCTTTACGTATATAATATGATGCACACGACATACATCCCCCCCCCCGACTGACAGGAATCCCGTCGACTGTCCGGGACAAACAAGATACACGAACGAGAATCATATATATATATATATATTACACACAATATATACATTGACAGTTATGAAACGTCATTAAGCCGGAGGCCGAAACTCCACCGACTGGGGTGGTGTGCGGGGGTGTACCTATGTATGTGTGTGTGCGTGATGGAAGGAGGGTGCCATTAGCGAAATTGCAACACTCGAGCTTGTATACATTAAATAATATGCATATATACTCGTGTGTGTGTGTGTGTGTGTAGGCGTATAAATGCGTAGCACGCAGAGAACGCAATAAATGGTGAATCGTCGTCGGTGCGGGGTATGACGCGCGACGTTTCTAAACGACGACCGATTTGTCAGAGAGGGCACTGTGCCCCATAATATAGTATATATATATGTGCACCTATCTCATCGGTACATTTGCCGGCTTTCGCTGACATTATATTACCATTATTATTATTATTATATATACGTATATACATTATGTGTACGTTTGTCCGTAATGAGATTTCGCGCTTTCGTGAACACGCACGCGCGTAACCCCGTCGAGAGACAGTGGCATGACGGAAGCTCAAAGGTAGTAAAGTTTTTTTTTTATTAATTTTTATAGTAAAGATAAAATTTATAATTTGTACATATAAACAATGCAGAAATATTTTAACTCTCTACTCGTAGATTATGTGTGTAATAACGAGAACACTCACATCCATTAACACTACTTCCAATAATTATGAACTCATATTATTATATGATAGATATAATATATATATATATATACATATTTAGAACTCTATAGAGGATTGATATCGAGAAATCTGTCAAGCAGTCGTTTTCTTTTAACTAGTTAAAATGAAGTAACTCGGTTAATTTAACATAACAACTGAGTTGGTTCCTGAAATTTGGCCAATTTCTTACTTAGTAGGCAAATTAGAATTTCATAGTTTGTAAAAATATAGTAATATAGTTGGAAAATTAAGTTAGAAATTAGTTTCTTTATAGATTATAATAAAATTTTTTTTTTTTTTTAATTAATTTATCAGCCATTAGATATTAGGTTACTATTATATCTATAGTCATGGTTTAATCCATACAGAAATATGAGGGATTGATAAAAAATAATACATAATATATATTTTTACTCATACTATTACTATATACTAAATTACTAAATGATAGAGTTAGATAAAAATTTAAACAATCGATAATAGATTTATCTACTAGATAATAATAATATATCACTGATTATATTGAATACCAAAAAAAAATATGATTAAGTACTGTACTATATTATACAATAGTGTACTATGTAATATAAATAAATCAAAAAGTAAAATAAAATTTCTAAGAAAAATACAATTTCAAATACCATTATTCAATTTTATTATGATTTTCGGTATTGTTAATTTGAATTAGACTCGAAGACATTTTACCTAACTCATAATATATATTTCCTTATAATATAAACGTCATAAAACATAATTTCAAACATTATTGATAATAGATTATTTATTTAATAGCTCGTACGTTAAACATAACATTTTATTTATGGACCAACTTAGATAAAAAGTGAAATATTTATTTTAAATTTAATCATTATTTGCATAGAGAGAATTAAATATGTTATTTTTATATTCTAAAATAACATAACTTAATAAATTATACAAGATTTGAACACCTCTATACCAATATTTTGACAATATATCAACATTTTTTGATGTAGTTATAAAATATATTATAAAATAGTGCATGAAAAAAAAAAATCGTTTTAAGTGTTGTCGGAATTCAATTTTAATAACGACCGTAGAGCTTAATGTCTATCGTACACATTATATGTGTAGTAATTGTAAGTATATTATTAGTAAGTCGAAATATTAAATTGACTTGCCACTCATCTCACATTTCGGCACATAATCCTGTAATAATAAAATAAGGACAAGTAGACGAAATTTTATGATTATGTTCATATTCCTTTGATGAATGTAATAATGGAAAATGTGTACACACACGTAACGCCTACAACACAAATACACAATTCATATAAGTGAAGTCGTTAAAAATCAATTTTGAAAATTGAAACTACAAATTAAATTAAATATTTCAAACCGACACTAAGTGTTTTCACCCTAGACCATTAGTCATTACCAGATCTGTCTGTGTTTTTTTTAAAAAAAATTTACTAGAGGGTGCTCTGTATCTACATCCTGTTAACACTTTAGAGATTTCTTTCTGTCTATTAAGACAATCAAGGTTAATAGCCATTTAAAACAAATACACAAGAACGTGTTTTTGAGCACATAAATATAATATACATTTTTTTTTATAATATATTACCTACCTATTTAATATTATTTTCATATAGTTTTGTGATGGGGTTTTAAATAAATAAAATATTGATGTTATACTACACTTCAAATTGAAAAGCTTATAAAAAAAATAACAGTACATTTTTAAATACTAAATTTATAATTTATAGTATTGAAAAATCAATACGATTTGATAATGAGATTCACTATATATATTTAACAACATAAATTATATTATTTTTTATCATTTTAATTTTATACACTAAATATTCATTGCCATAATAAATATTGCCGTATAGTAATTTATGAAAATGAAATTAATGCAATTCTAAATAAAATAGGTAACAAAGTTTTAGAACATATTCTTCATTTTACGATTTATTTATTAAAATGACTAGGGATTTAAATACCGAAAAATAAAACAAAAATATGATTCAATTATCTGATAAGTGATAATATATTATATAACTAAGCTTGATAAAAATGTCCTAAAAAAAAAAAAAAAAATACGAATTACATACAATATCTATTATAAAATTAAAATCCATATCTTATGTTTCATTATAGAACAGAACAATTCAATGCTGTTTAATATTTTCGAATAAAAATCTTTATGGTTATCGGCAAGTGTTATTTTTATTTTGAAAAAGCTCGTGCCCTATCAACTATAGTCATATAAGCGACTTTATATAATATAATATATATTTTATTTTGTATTTAAGTCAAATTGTTATTACATTTTATCTTTCATAAAAATATATATGGAAATTGCGTACAAAACATAAAAATGTATGCTATTTATATCGCCAAAAATGCACTAAAAATCAAAAAAAGTTAATAAAAATGCAAAATAAAAGTTTTTTTAATATTTGATACAGGTAATATATTTTGTGATTGGAAAGCAATATTTTGAACATTTAGTAAAATATGCTAATTTGTATTTAAACGTATACCTTATTAATGAAAATGGCATTAGTGGTTAGGTTAAATCAGTGGTTCAAGATTTACTACAATTTTTTATTTTTGTATATAGGTATCATACTATGTATTAGAACGTCTTATGTGGTTCCATACAAAAATGGAAACTTCTACAAAATAAATATCCTAACATTTTGATAAATATTATATACTTAAACCAGACCTGTGTTGATATACTTTCATATGTGTATAATTAAAAATCTAGATATGGTTTAGTGTGTTAGAAATGTATAAAAATAATTTGTTATATTATATTGTAAATATTTTCCTATATTATACATTTTATTCTTTCATTGCATAGAGATTAGTATTACTTGTACGTAAATTGTGATGCTATATAATATATTAAAATTAAAAGTTGTCTAATTTTTAACGCTGTGTTTATTTATTACAGTAAAAACTATAATGCAGTAAAATAATACCTCATTTTACTTAAAATTATTTAGCGGATTATTTTTTTGGAAAATATTAATGGACCTAAATGAAAGTTTGAACGAGTAGTTTCTCAGTTATTATTATACATTAAATGTACAATGTACATATTATACTGTTATATAAAATTCAATATTCTTGATTTCATGAAAATAAATAAAAGGATTGAAATATTGGATTTAGTATTTCCATGTTTGGAAATTTTTACAATTAATTATACAATTTTTATAAAGTAATATTAATTACTAAAGTTTTCGAATCATTGCAGACCTCATATATATATATTCTTCAACCCTATTATTGACATATTATCTTCAAAATACAAAATAAATTACTAAATAAAATTATAACCAGCAAACAATTTTTTTTTCCCCGAAAATTACAATTCTATTTATATATTCTCCCAAATGATATGGTCTTTAAATCACTCTATTTATATTTTGTTTAGTTTTATTATATTATATAGTACCCAGGTATAATACACAGTCAATTTCAGTAAATAATAATATTACGGGGACGTAGTTTATCGGGAAATATACCGTTACGTGACTTCGAAGGCAATAATATCGTAATGTATTTAGATATGTATACAATTTCGGCAAATCACCGGCGAAACAGGACCAGTGATGTCGGTCAGGTATTTGCGAATGTAATATCTATCACATAATATTTTAACTGATATTATATGCGAAGGGTATGTGCGTGTGTGTGTGTGTGTAATAGAATTTATTAACAATAATATTATTATATTATTCATACGGGGACGAGAAAAAGAAAAATAATGTTAATAAATAACAAATAACGTAAGAAAAAGGGAACCGGGAATCGCGAGGGACACGGGGTGTAGCTCGGTGCTGCACCAGTGTATTATTATATTATATATACGAACGGTGTCGGGTGTGAAAATGTGTACCTCCGACTGTCACGTATTATGTCAAAACGCGGTTAGGTACGCGGTGGTTTTGACGGACAATGAATTCGGCCGTAAGAATCCGCCCCGTCGAGGGTTGACGGTGGTTACGAGTTTACGACGTTGATGTTACCGTCAGCAATATATAATAATATTGTGTATGTAATAATAATTTAACGTTATAGCGCGTCTTCGTGCCGTCCACGGCCGTTGCGCAAAAACTAAAACGTGCGACAAGCGGACGATATAATAATAATAATAATAATATTATGATATATTGTGTTTTACGGATTATAACATGGCGAGAGACGTGAACCAAACAGGAAGAGTCAAAACGGGAAAAGGTGATAGGTACACACACGCGCGTGAGCGAGTGAACCAGAAAAGAGAACTGAGAAGGGAAAATAGTGTCGTGGCCTTGCTCGTCTGTGTACAAATATAATAATATTGGGGTGACCCTCGGTCGGAAAGAATAATAATAGTTCAGAAACAACGGCAGTGACTGTATAGATATTATATTATATGAATGCCGTGCATTGTGTGTAATAATGAGCTATCTGTATGATAAGCGATAACGGCGGCGAATGGAGTGGAAATCGCGGACACCATACCTGTAGACGGACAATAATGTTTAGTCAACGATATATGCATATAAATATAATATTCCGTTTACAGGGTGACTCAGCGCGCAGGACGTGTGAATAGTGTTTTTTTCGACTGATTATAAAATATGCAGGAATAATTTTTGTTTACCGATGAGAAAATTTATAATTTTATAAAAACACTATAAAAATAATATTTCATATCTGTCACGTGGTCAGAAAATAATTAAAAAAATAAAAATCTAATTAGAATAATACAAAACTTAGCTTCGGAATCAATTTTACGAGCTGTAGTAAAGTGAACTACCCTATAGGTACATTGTACTGTGATGGGATTCGGCAGACGAGTCGCTAAACAAATATGTGTATAACATAATGTTATTCAGTCGTTTAGTCGTGGTCCGTTTCGAAAACGAAATCGTAAAGGATGCACGCTTGAAGGCCCGCACGATGTACATTTAGTATAATATAATGTATAACATAGGGGAGAACCACACGATTATTATTATAACACTATTGCGAAACGAATTTTTTACCAAAACGTCATTTTTTGTTTTCAAAAAGCGCCGCTGAAATGATACGCTTCTGTCACGCACGTGACTTTACGATCTCTATTTAATAAAGCAGACCTGATTTCGAAATACTTTTAACACTAAGATTTACTGAAAAAGTTACATTGTTCGAGTATAATATAACACATCAGCACGTTTGTTTTAGTATTTACCGATAGGTGATAATTTTTTTAATATTCATAAGGGGAGTGGGTGGTAATAATCGTAGCTAGAAAAATCGTACCACATTCCAGTAAAATAAGCCTAAGGAAATTTTATCAGGGAGTAAAGTTATCCTACTCTTATATTTTTAAATCCGTTTAGAAAATATGCTCCCTACCCAACGTAGCAATAATTCTAGTGATGAAATTTGCCAAAGTTACACTGCTAAGAGAGCTCATACGATTTCCGTTGAAAACCATTACCAAAATCCAATTATTTATAATGTATTATAATGAATTTGGAATAGTTACGCAATATGTTGTGAAAACATTTCAAAGGACAAAATATATTGAACTCGGGGGCGGTTTGGTTACGGGATTCTTTATCACGATATGCGGCATGCTGCGCGGTCGTATTGTGTAATGACTTCAGATATTCGACGTTTGTAATAATAATATTTATAAGAAACATTGCTTGTTGCAGTATTGGAGATAAACTCATAATATATGTTGATCAACCCAACAGTGTTCATGATGGATACGAAATCACATCCGTCGACTCGTCAAACAAACTAGTTCAACATGCATCCCCTCGAATATCATCAATGTACATCGTTATCGTTCAATCTTTGTACTCTCTGGGTTTATTAGTCGTCTTCTTTTGACATAATAAGTCTGTAATATCTCAAGACAATCGACCGAAATTTGTAATTTGTTCCATTAACCGAAAAGATGGCCAATTAAATCAGTTGGAAGCTTTTAGAAAATTGCGCACTTTGGTAAAAGGAAATTCTGATAATCACAAAAGAAAAAGATAACGGATTTTGTTGTAACGATTAATTCTATTATTCTATTAATATACTTAGTGAACAATGCGATAACACTTTTTTAGAGCTACGCGTACCTATACAACATATTATCATCTTTGTATGGTGAACATTTTTAAAATAGGATTTATATTAAATGCTTACAATATGATGGAAAAGAATAAGTATACTAATCTAGAGTTTTAGAAAATCATTCGAGTCTTTGCAGTTAAATGAATCGGTTGTTTGAACACGTCATCAATTTCGAACTAAAAGTAAGTTAATTGTACGATATTGTTAAATAAACCACAATAATAGGTACCATAAATAATTATTTAAATAAAAAATTTGAATTTAACTCATTTCTCAATTTCTCAAAAAGTCCGTAACAATTTTGTAATAGAAAATTGAATGATATATATTATATATATTAGGTATCTAATTATTATTTCTAAAATAAACTCTAATAATTAGTAACACTGGTATCAGTCAGTTGAGAAAATCTGTTATTTGAAAAATAATATATTTTTTGCAGATATTACTTCGAACAGTTAGTAAAACATGCGTTGAATTGGAAAACCATTTAAATCAAAAGATTATCTGACAGATAAGCATTTTAATAAAATATTTAAATTAAAAAGGAATAATACGTTTTATTGAATTTTTAATTATTTTTGTTTTGTATTTTATCAGGTCTAAAAAAAAAAAAATCAACTTATATTGACTCATTTATCTACAATCAAATGTACAAATCATTTTTAATTGAAATTAGATGTTTCAGCTACCGATTTTAGCAATATTTTTATTTGTTAGCCATTTCGAATTTGTATAAGCCATAATTTTTAACATTCGATATTTTTAAAAATATCCGCGTACCTAAATATTATAGACACAACCATTTGATTACTTAATGGAAGAAATACATATTATTTTTGTAAATATTTATACATTACATTATACTCGTATGATAGTCTTATTTATTGCTCAAGTCATGTTTCAAATAATTTGAGAACAAACTTTGGCAAAAAAAAAAAAAAAACATAAAACTAAGTATACATATATATAGTATTATAAATTTGTTACTAATATAATATCATATTCATAACATTTAACATACGTCGTGAATTAAATAATAAACACGAACACATTGTTATTGTACAATTATTCGCAAGCGAATTGATTTCACTGCAACTGTGTGTAATAATGACGTGTATTATAATATTATTGCGGTACCTTCCTATGTATAATGACTACTCAGTTAAATGTGTTTGTGCTTCGTGAAGAGGGTGTTCAAGTGCTTGTGACAATTTACTTTTTCTTCTTCACGTCGTCACATAACAACTGCAGTATATTTTATCGCTCCGGTAGACCAAAGTATTTTCACTCTTTCAATAGACGTAATCAGTGTAGGTACCACTTTATTATGTGCTTTTCATCGCGAGGTACAATATCTGCCGAAAAAAAACCCGTTTCCGTTTGTGTACGAGCTCGCTAGGCCTTTATAATATTTCGAAATCATATAATTATTTTATTTTCCACTGTGGACCACGTAATCCAACCCTCTCGACCTCCGCACTTCTCTTCTCTTTCTCCTCTCAGCGATGATAATAATAATAATAATATTATATTTAATATTATGAAGTGAGGTCCCCCACTTCACCCAGGGTTGCAGTACGAACCCTATCCGCGGGATTTACAATAATATCATATGCAATATCTTATCGAAACGTTTAAAATATATAAAGCCGCTCGTTAAGTAAATCGTAAACGGGTACATATACTATATAAGTACAACGACCGTTCGAAATGAGAAAAATCACACACAGCACACACTGACAGACGATCGATAAATTATACGACGTTGGTCAACCCAAACCATAAATATCGCGGCGGAACCGGCGCCGTTTCGTCTTTCCGTAACAGTGATTTCATTCAGCGAGCTCGAGGTAGTACGATAAAATATATTGTAATATGATATAATATTGTATTGTATTATTATAAAATATGTACATACGACCACTCGCAATGTTTACGATATGCGCGTATTATAGGTGTTTGGCAACTAGAAGTGTATATTATAATATGTTGTACGGACACATTTCACGCGCATTGTTCGGAGGGTTTTGTCTTCATTAAAACGTATGAAAAAAAAAATGATAATAATAATATCTAACTTATTGGTTAACGGTCGAGCGAGTCACATACCTATACGCACACACGTTTATAAGTTATATTATATGCCCCCACGAAGTAATAATGTACCTGGTGCCCTCAAATCGGCTAGTTTCCCACCCTCGGCCGAGCATAAACTTGTCTCGTCTTACCCTCCAAAATCCAAATTACCGACCGAGAAATTTATGCAAATCGTAATTTACTGCGAAACTGACCGTTTGCCCTGTTGTCGACCGCAATTTCATGAAACCAGTTTACCGTACGTCGCCACCGATAACTCGAAAATCGCGTGTCATGTATTCGACAAGATAACTCGCAATGGTACTCGACAGACTGTTCGTGTTCGGCGTACGACAAAGTCTGTGAAGGCGGTTGGGGCATAAAAAAATCGTTCAATGCGTGAAACGCTGATCACTGGCATAAGTGTCTTCCTAGACATTTTTTCTGGTGGATCTTATAACGCTTTGTTCGTTGTTCGAACCTTACCGAAAGTCAAATAGTTCAGGAAAATAAATCTCAAAATGCATACCGAATTCTCATAAATAGTCGTGAAGCCACGATCATACCTATTTTGTTTAAGATTTTTGTTCGTCAAAATAATGTTATTTCACGAATTGTCTCGACTACCACGGTTATATTATAGTATAATATGAATGACAATATGATAATAATAATATTATAAACGGCTAAAAGAATAACGTCAAACTTTCTTATATATATATATATATATTTATGTGTAATATGTATATTATATACTGTTCTGTATTGACTTTACTCCGTTTCAATACATATAACCATTAACTATTGACCAACCGACTTATTATGTATTAAGTGCCTGTACCATTGCTTTCAATTAGCATAGTTTAGCTACACACGCGTTCGCCTTATTCAATTTGACTGAATGAAACAGCTTCATTGGGGCAAATGTGAAAATCGCGAACGGGTTTACGATAATACGTTTACATTGTATAGTTAATGTGTATAGTATAATGCATGCAAATTGACGATTCACTACGCGACGAGACAAACGTGTACGGTGCCCAAAACGTAGCACACTAAAATTAACTGTATATTGACATAAAATCATATCAAAGACGAAATTCGAAAGCTGTTAGCCGTAATCGAATTCAGACCGAATGTATAAGTAGATTACCGCATCGAATACGTCGCGGTTTTAAGAACACAATTTAAATAACGTTACGTTAATAGCTAAAACATACACGCATTTAACCACGAATAGCAATGAGTAGCAGACGTTATAATATTGTTCATTTTGTGACACGATCACAAATCCGAAATCGTACTTGTATTTTTAAGCTATTATTAGAATGTACAGTGTGTAACAGGTATCCAAGTTAATTAATCTTTTTTAGAACCAATACAATAAGATCGTACCACAGAACACGTATAACATAGAAGGGGAGATAATTTCCATACGTACAGTAATGTCATATAATAAGTTTGATAAACAATTTCTTACTAATTGTTTTTTTCCAAATGTTGATATTACGAATATGTTCGCTTAACTTACCACCAATTTAATAATCACCTCGAATCCCTTTAAAATCACACTTATTGAAAATTCTGACCCACACATTATCCTTCTAGCTGACATAAATGCACTGGTGTAGTTAATTGCAAATAAATTCAATTAATTTCAACAGCCCGAAAACAAATTAATTCATTTACAAGGACATCTAAATTAAATTTAAAAAACAATCCTGTTCAAAAAGGGCCACTGCTGGGTGATATAATTAATCTGCCTGTAATACTGTGTCCTTATTCTTTTTTCAAATAGGTACTAAATTTAATACTAATAATTAAAAATGTTTTCCTTTTTTTTATAGATTATATCTATATACGTAGTAATGATAAAAACGTAAATAACTTATTCTATAATTCTATAGTCTATACGAACACATTTTAAGCTAAAACAATCAGTGTTCCGAAATTCCTAAATGTTCTCTATTGTATATTCTTCCCGAATTACCATAGTGAAATGACGAAGAAATTATAAGATCGGTGTATTTTCGACGAACTGGATTGTTTTTTTGGTTATAAAAAAACTTAAATCTCTAGATTCACACTTGCTGACATTCCTGTTGTAGTACTATATTAATATAATAAAATTATTGTGGTGCGTTTCTATTTACAGTTTTTCACGAAATAGTTTCACATTATATTCTTAAACCACGTCTTTTTGTACCCAACATATAATACAAACTTAACTAATATTAACTTATCGGTGTAGCCGTCGACTTGTACAGCTGTAGGTTGGTGTTTGTCGTCGCGTATTTCAGAAACACGTACAATAAAGCTCAAGACAAATATTTGTTCGCAGAATCACTTGTCGCAATGCAGTATCTATACGTCTCGGATTCCGCGCCAACACCGGTGGTGTACCTACCTAATAATAATAATAATACATAATATATCTACTGCAGTTTCTCTGCGACTATACGTTTTATTCCCAAACGTATACGTGGTATCCTCAACCCTTTGACTTATGTTTGTGCGAAGTAAACATACGTGCGTCTTGCACGAGACTTCACAACGTACAAGTCTTGATTAAATCGACCGTGAACCGTATAATTAACAATACGACGTGTCCCCCCCCCCACTAGCAAAAATCGCGTAATGAAGATTTTCGAAAAGCCACGGCATTGTTGTCGTCAACTCCAGCACGCCGCGGTAAACACAATATCACATAATACATATTATACAGAGCGATTAACCAAGCATACTCACCACTACCCCTTTTATCCCTTTTATAGTGAATTTATTCAAATTGTAGTTTTTTTTTTTTTTTAATCCTCAAGAACACTTAAATAATATCAAGTTTTCAAATACTGAGTTTTTAATACTGTTTAAAGAGTATTCTATGGTGATACTAATTATTATTTTTATAAAATGACAACCACTCTATTTTTAATGTAACATTTTTATCATATGATCTGTCTTTGTTTAAAATGTCGATGATGTATGAAATCAAAATTAGAACAAATATAGTTTCTGAATTATTTAAATCTATTATGTACCTAAGTACATACTGAGGATAATAGTTCTTAATAATGCCTTGCACAAAACGAATCCCTCTTAATATTTATAAATAATATAGCAAAAAGCAGTTACTCAAGTTATAATATCGTATTATACTATTATATTATCAATTTTTTTTAATTTATTACATTATATTATTATGATGTTATTTTATTGTATTCAAAGTTATTATTAATAATTTTAATAAATTTTGAATTTTAAATGTGTCAAACACAAACTAATGTACTCTTATTTTGACATGTACTGCTTTTCTAAAACTATTTTCTTTATTAGCATTTAGATTGAATTTGTATGTAATTTTTTAAATACTAAAATGAACTATCTCATATAAAAAACGATGAGTTATAATTTATTTATTTTATTTGATATTAGGGTTTCATGAAAACTAATTGGACAAACAGAAAGGTAAAAAGAAAGATAGGGATACAGACAATTTTTGGTTAGATTTTATTTTGTATTAAAACATATCGCGTATAGAGTTATATTTTAAATATTGACCGGGTATCGTAGTATCACATTGGTATATGAAACAATTGTCGGCGATCTAAATCAAATTAGTGCCTATCTATGCCATATGGTAAAGTTGATTTTCAATCGAAAATTACCTATTATTACATAATCGTAGTGGCGTTGAGACAGCACACACGCATTTCCAAAATGTTTAACTTCCGGTGCGGTGGTAGCGGAGAGACACTAAAAAATTAACTGTACTGAGAACCTAAATGTTTTTTTTTCGAGAGTGCCGATCCCATCCCCATCGATTTGTCCCGTTCGCTTTTCGCGTTTCTACGTATCAATATAAACGAACAAGCAAAAAGGAAACCTCTACGAATCGCATTACGCCGATGCTATAATAATGTATAATAGTATATATATATATATACGTACAAAAATTGCAGGTAATCGGTTGACTTCAAGATGTATGCGATCCCTCGGGTACTGGCCTACGCAAAACTAACGACGTGCAGTTAAACCACCGAAAGTCGAGGCTGAAATGCGGACAAATCGTCTCTGAACGCGTACACGTGCAGCCGTTTTCGTGTGTTTTTTTTTCTCTTCCGTTTTTTCGTATCGTATTATGTTTTGTTTTTTTTTTTTTTTTTATGCTAATGCGCCGTGACTCACCTGAAGGGTCGGCAGCAATTAAGCGCGTAGTCATACGACGTGTGTGTTTTAAGTGTGATCGCGCGAGCCATATGGTCCGCGCGACATACACCTCTAAGTACCGTATGAATAATAATAATTATTATTATAATATTATTTCGTATAAAACATTATTATTATATATTATCGTCACGAGTGGGTTACCGCGCGCGCGTTCACCTGCGGGTAGGGTCGACTGCTTAAGTGCCGTAATGACCGGTGTGCGTTGTCGCGGCTTAGCGTCGGGGTAAATATTATAATTTGGCGTCTGAAATCCGATTTATTACGTTCGAACACGATTTTTCGTCCCCGATAGACGATCGGACAAGCGATTTTCTTTCGAGGGGGAGGAGGGCCCGGATACCCATTGCTCACACATAATATATCCACATTATATTATTACGGTCGAGGGTCGAGTATTTGATAAATACTATACGCATATACGATAGGTGCATATCGCACAGGTACGTATTAGGGAAACCAAACGTTTTGGGTGATATATTATGCGGTGTAAAGTATAACAATATGAAATAAGTAGGACTGAGCGAAAGTAACATTATTTGTTTGCGGCGACCACCCGGAAGGTCTGTGTTTGCTTCTTTATACGCTTACCAAACGATTATTATTTTATCAGATTATTGCGAGAGACAAACAGCAACTATCCGGACGGACTTTCGTCTATTTTCCGGTAAATAGTTGTATTATTATTTATTATATAAACGCAATTCTGAAGTATTTATAAAATATAAACATACTATGTAGTAGTTATCCATGTAAATGCCGTGTAGTCTGCAAAACGTCAAGTCTTGAAGTTCGCGTTGGCCGTTGATTCGATTATAATTTATAATATTATATTAGTTTATTGTTACAATATATAAACATTTTTAAACACGATATCAAAAAATCGTATGGTTATAAGTCTAGGGCTCAGATTTTAAAGTACAATAAGCAACAAAAAAAGCACACGATTGTTTTGAAAATTCAAAAATGAAGCATATATATATTTAAAAAAAAAAACATGACCAAAAGTTAAAATTAGTTAGTTATAAAAATGAATAAAAACATTTAGAAAATTAGTTTAAATTAAAAAAAAAAAAAAATTATTTACCATGTATTTCCTTAGATCTACAGTAATCATACAGATTAATCTACAGATCTACAATAACTATTGTCCGACAGAATATTTGCATACATAGAAAACGAACTCTCCGCATCCACTGAAGTGATCGGTGCATACTTCATATCGGATGTTTCGGAGGTTTCAAATTACACCACTAAATCTTAAATGTTGAAACGATCGATACCGATGTTATAGGCATACTGACAGATACTACAGACTTTATGTAAATCGATAATCTATATACGTTTAATATATTTAATAAAAAACCTGATAACGAAAACAATAATAAATCAATATAACCATTATTATTCCGCATTCTGGGTTTTTACATTTCTTATTAATTCATTTGTTTTTATTACAATAGTAGGACAAACATATAATAACAAATTTACAGGTAGCATAATTAAAAAAAAAAAAAAACATTTGTATTACAAAAATTGGAATCAGAATGACGTAATACTAATGTATGTATGAAAATAAGATCTCTATGTCATATATAAAAAAGAAGCATGTGTTTTAAAATCCGAGCCCTATAGATATAACCCTTCATTTGCATTCCTAGAAATTAACAAAATTGAACGAAGTAAAGTTTGAACATGAACCAGTCGCGACTGAATATAATCTGTTTTTTTCAGTGTACAAACCATGCTAATTTATTATACTCGTATTTTACGGTCAGTGCACAAATTTTGATTACCTGCTTTTAATTTTATCATCTGAGGGAATGAAAAATATGTTTTTGTATAATCTATTTATATCGACATCGAAGTTTTATACATTAAATATATATTATGCTATGAATAACAAAATAATTGAAAATCAAAACTTTTATTAATAGTTAATTAATTGATTACTGAATGGATAATTAAACTTTTTATTACGTGTTTGAGTTCGTATTTTTATGATTATATCTCGTATGTTCAAAAAAAAAGTCTTTGTTTTGCATTTATAATGTCAATAGCTGTTTTTTAACCATTAGATTTAATAGTAAAGACAATATTAAGAAACTTTATTTTAGCCGACATACACCATTATGCATTTGACACACAGAATCAAGTTTTAATTTTCGAAAGCAATTAATTATCGAAGTAGTCGGTTTGCTGCACTGTCCATAATATAGAATCACACAATAATGATTTTAATTTAATTTAATAATTTGGTTTACCAACTCTCAACATATCACCGAGCGAAATCAGTCCACAAAGTAACCCCGATATTGTAATAATATTATACTGTTAATATTACGTATAATGTGCACACGTCTATACATAATTATTAACTCGTGTCAACACTAAACACAGGATGACACAGCGCACTTGAGTTAGGTCACTAAAAAATATATTATTTGAAAACTTACATACAACTTATCAATATATGTGTACAAGGTTTTTTTTTTTGTATGTAGCTATATAATTAAAAGTATGACTTAATTATATAACCTCTCGGGGATTGTTTTGATTATCCCGCATAATTAAAACGTTTACGAGCCGACCGTATGCGTTTATAGCAAAGGTTTGAGGGAAACTTCTCGGTGAATATTATTGAAAAACGCCAGAGGCTGAGACGACGGGAAAGGCTGCGTATTCGTATGTTTTATCGGTCGTTTATGCAAAATTTTTTTTTTTTTTAATTACGCGGCCGAGGGAAAATATGCCCTTCGGTAAAACCTTTGCGTCGATTACGGTCCGGTCACGTTTCCCGGACTCGCGTCCGCAATACCGATAATAATAATAATTATTATCGCGTGGGTTTTTACGATGTGTGGTGGTGGACATCACGTACGTGGGCGAAACGTACCCCCGAGGGATGCCACAGCATCGGACAACAATCCGCTTGACCGGTCCGACAATCACATTATAATAATAATAAATATAAAACGTAGTACACATATTATATACTACGACATTATTGCATTATTATTGCATAAGTCCTGAGGCCGTTTTCAAATGTTCGAGGCGCACGATCGAGAGTACATCACGTCCGCCAGCGACCGCACCGTACAACACCGCTCAAAACTGGTGGAAATGTATACTATTACGTATCATTATTTTTATTTGCAGCGGACATCATTATTGTTATAACAATGTGTGTTGAAAAACTCGATCATAAAACCTGCTGTTGTCATACTCAAGTTGTCGTTTTCGAAAAGTTAGAATATAACGGACATAATCTAGCACTATTATATTATTATTCTATACGATCTACTCGTTTGTAATTTTTTTTATTAACTTATAGACATATGATTAAGACTTAGGGAGTTGCTATGATAATTATGACTGGTAGATACACAAGTTAGGAATTAATTAACTAATTCGTTTTTAAGTTACGTGTAACTAAAATGTTTTTATTTATCAGTATAAAACGATAACATATGCATGTTGTTAAACAATTTCAATTAGAAATAACTATAAAAATATCTTACACCTACAACAAGAACTACTAGTGAATACTCATAGCTCGTTAGAGGCTTATATTTTTATTAATGAATCTCCTCAACGGCCATTGGAACAATTAAAATTATTTCTTGATGGATATATTATTTTTATTGTGAGACGTATTTAATATTATCACGATACTATACATAATATATTATATTCTGTGTATAAAAATGAATTCAGCTGGAAAAAAAAACGAATCTAGAAATAAGTTGTTATGTTAAATTTTGCTGTTCGACATTTATAAGATACATTTTCACATAAATATATAAACTATATGTGTATCGTAATCAAACTATAAGAACCCCAAAATAATAACCCTAACGTATTTATATCCATCGATACGCGTTTGAAATCAACCGAATACGTTGCAAGACCACATTTTGTTTATTTTTTCTATGGCGATCGTGCATTGTATGTACTTATATGTAACATATAGAATACATATTATATAATATTATTATACACAATATAATTTTGTATATAATATTATGGCGGAGCAATGAAATAATATTTACGAGACCGTTTTGACTGGTCCTAATGAAATAAATTGTGAGGTGGCAAAAAAAAAAAAAATACGAATTTAAATCAAAACAATATAATTCAATGACACGCAGTGTAGGTATATAATAATATATATTCCCAGTGCTCTGTTCCAAATATCATCACCCCATTCTAAACGATTCCATTGTCTGTGGACTGGTTTCCCACCTTTGGCCCTAAATTGACTCGTATAATATGCCACGGGGACATCTGTTACTGCCATAACCTTGTAGACTATATAATTGTGCGACCTAAGAATCTTAAACAAACGAAAACGGTATAAATCTACGAAAGGATATTATATTACAATTTTATGTTTATGCGTGTAGACATGAAGGGCGATTTTTCTTTTATAGGTTATAGCCTATATGACTATATATATAGGTATATTTATTAAGTTTCAAAATGTTTGGAAATATTATAAATATTTATATAATTTAAAATTATTACAAAACATTTTTAGAAATAAAATCCTATTTTAAATAGTATTTTTTTTTCTTTTACTGTTTCGAATTACAATGTATATTTTAATTTCATGTTCCAAATACTTAGTATCTGTTTAGTTTACCTATTTAATATATTATTATCATACTATATTTTAATGAATACTTAAAAATTAAATTTTAAACGATTACCTAGTTAGTTTGTTATGGATCTATGATATTTTATATTAGGAAAGTACCTAGTTAATTAACATTTGCGGTATTATTCCATTCCACTCGAATAAACTTTAAAATTTGAATATTTTTTTAAGCTATAACTAATTCTCTATTAATTACATATTAAAACTATTGCTGTATTTTTGATGCATACATCAATAAACGATTAATGTATATAACAATTTAAAAAATGGATATTATACAACAGCAAATATTGTGGGTGTAATAAATGTATATATATATTTCTGCAAAGGTATTGGCTATATTGCACAATAATGGACCAAAATGTACATGTTACCACCCTCCCCACTCTGTATCGGTGGTTTACTGGCACTCAGTTAAAAACTTACGTCATACCTGTCATGAATATACCACATTTATGTTACCCACATCTAACTGATCACTAATGATTGGTCCCGGTTTTCAAATATGATGTTATGAGGTTCCACGTCTTACCAGTGACTGGTATTTTAGTTCCGTTTATTTATTTATTTTTTTTTTTTTGAAGGATTTATACTTAAAATAGGACTATAATAGTAAGGAATATTCTTCTCTTTTGTTCATACGAATGATCAACGGACGGTAAAATGTTAAATGCAAGCTGTAATCGTATAATTTATAACAAATTACTACTGAAAACATATAAAATATGATTATATTATATATATATTGATTTATGATAGATGTATCGCACAACAAACAAGTTAAAAAGTTCAGATTATTTATAATATGTGCGTTCATAGAGGTATATAATATTATATAGTATAGTACAATTTGATGTGAAATACATACGCGTGTGAACTATATTGTAATGATTCACTATATTAAATTATTAACTATTAAATGAGAAGGAAAATATAATACATAATACACGAAATACGCAAAACCGTTGAAATAGAATGAGATATAATAGGTACAATATAATATAATACAGCAATAAAATAATATTACCGAATCGATTATTGCAGTTAATATTTTAATGATCTGAAATATCCAACAAAAGTAACTAACCAATTTATAGTGAGTTCATGATACAGACAATATATGATTTATTACTTTTTAAATGCATTTTAGTTATATTGAAATTTGTATAACAACAACTATTGAAATATATACAAGTATTAAATTAAAAATGTATAAAAAGTTTTATAATCTATAATTTTAAGTTATTACAAAAAACATTGCATAACTGATTTTTTATAATTATATCAATTTTTTTTTATTTATATTTTTTTTTATGACCCGTACATCTTTAACTATTTTCCTTTCTGAAATAATATAATGTTTTCATATGAAATTCAATATATAAAATTATAATTTTGAACAAACAGTTTATTTAATACTAGTGATGGTTGAATTTTGATAAGTGAAATACCAGGTAATTGACCAAAAACTTTGAATTCTCCAAGGGCCAACTCGTCCACTCAACGCCGCTCATCAAACTTGTATAATTAATTAACTATTCATTAAAAATTATATAAAAAGGTATATATTTACATTCTCAAAATATTATTAATCATGCTATTTTGTAGTGAATTAAATTATCTATAAAAATAAATAAATAATTTAATACATTACAAAATTTTAAAACTTTAATAAAATTAATAATTGTTACCCTTTAGCCTACATACGTTTATACTATGAAAAAATATATTCTGTTGTACATGTATTATATATTAAAATTAAAATATTATTGAAGTATCCAGTTAACTATTTTATTCGCGACTAGGATCGATTATTATTTAAATTATTTGTTACGGTCCAGCGTTTAAATAATATAATTATTTACAAATGACGAGAGGGAGATAGATGACTTGATCACTAGACTGCTGACAAAAGAACGAATTCGTCTGCAATATCATTGATTTTTACAAATAATACAATACTTTATCTTGTTCAAAACCGATGTTGTACATATCATAGTGACTAGGTTTTTATGTAGCGTATGTGCTCATCGATCATATTTCGATTCTTTTATGGACATTTGATGCACACATCGAATAATTCAATAAAATATGGTCACCAAAAACGGCAGGAATATAAAATGTTTTAAAAACTACAACAAATTGTACTATTGTTGTAACGTTCAACAACAACGAAAAAAAAGTATAAATCATAATTTTACGATTAGAATATCCATTCAAGTATGCCTATTGTACGATTTGTATTTTATGCATTACATATTATATTATGTAGCTTGATAGTAATAATAATTCTCTTTATGGAATAAAAATCAAACTGTTTTCAATGAAAATTACCATTTCAATATGCCGACCACAGAATTATACTATTGCAGAGTTTAATAATAAATGTGTATAAAGTTGTATACAGCTGACGCTAAAATATTTTTAATATTAGTCTATATATATATATTTTTTGTTTATTAATAAATATACTGTTTCACCATAAAAAAAATCATTGGTAAATATCAACCCTTCAAATAACTATTTATTAATTATGAATGAAGTAAAAATAAATAAAAGTAATTAATGATTATTGAAGTTAAAAATGTAATTAAGATTTACACTCGTCGTGTAAAATATTATACATCATCATACATACATAGCATGAAATTGTTATATTTCTTTAGCGGAATTGTATGTGAAATACTATAATATAGTATAGATATTATCTACAATATCTCTATTTATGCATTAAATGTGCTATTATTTTATAATAAAATATTTAATATAAACATAAAATATTTGATATCACTTACAGTACTTTAAGTACCTTACTTTTATATTATATATTATTGTATTTCCCTGAGAATTCGATTTTCTCACTATTATTGCTTATAAAAAAAATAATTATTGTTATACCTTATAGCTTATTGATTATTGTATTTTTTTTCAATCATTCTGCACGAATGTATAGTTGGGCTACAAAAGAGACTCGTTCAGTCGTCGATCGAGACGAAAAAAAATTACAGCTGTGCTAAAATAAAACTCATCGTAAATAAATACGAATAAATATGTTTTTTACATTGGATATATCGTAATGTTCATTTATACACATTCGGTATAAATGTACTGTAAAAAAATAAAAAAATCGTGCGCGTCGTGTGACGTGTTTACCTTTTTGCCGCCTCATCGAGAGGGACGAAACCGATTATTATATTGGTGGTGTAATGACTTTCCAACGATAAATTACGCACAACAAAAAACTATCGTGACACTGATGTTATGGCCCAAAAGGGGTAAAGTTACCATTTCCTCCCTTGTCCTTTTATATTAGCACCAGTCAATCAGGTGTGTTCGGTCCCACCATAAATTTACTCGTTACAAAAATGTACAAGAGTATAGAAAAAAAACAATATGTGCGTATTTTATAACCAGACAAAAAACCCTACCGGGGTTATTTGAGGGTTACAATCGATCGATAAACATCAACGACGATGATTGACACCAATGATCGCCCCGAGGGACCACACGACACAATGACGATTGCGGAATAAAAAAAAAAAAAATTGTCATAGATTTGTTTACACAAAAGTTTTGGTTATACGACGACGCCGTAAAAATAAAAAAAAATATGATTTTTGGCTTTAAAATCGTGTGAAAACGAATATCGAAAAATAAATAAATAAAAATAGTATATTAGCGGCTTTCATTTTTTTCGTCCGTTACTCGTAGATTTCAAATAAACTGCTCAAAAAACGCGTTGACAAAAATTCATTACGACAACAGAACTGCAATATCATATGAATTATGATAATGTATATATGAGTATAGAAATAAATATAAGGAAACGTTACGGCTTATAAAATAAAAATAGATATATTTTTTCCTCTCAAAAGTAAGGAATAGTTTTGTTGTTGAAAAAATAAAAACAAAGACGACAACGAAAATCTATTTTTGTAATGATATTATATTCTATGTTTTTAAGATAAAAAAAAAAAAATCGAGAGGATACATTTTTAATTTAATTCATATCACTCATTGTTCGTCACGCTTTTTAATATTCATATTCAAACCCTTTAATTTCAAATTTTATGTGCATAATAATTACAATGAAAATTCAAAACGTAAATAATTAATATCGCTGTCATAATAATGTATGTAAAAAACTATTGTAATAAAAAAAAATGACTAATTAAAGAGGTATATACGGTGGTTAGTGTAGGTAGTAGGTACAGTGCAGTATTCGAGGCACGCGCATATTCGTTTTCATGTTATATTTTACTTGTTGCCGTTTTATAAACTATAGGTACTAGGCATAATACATACCTATTTGTATTATAATAATTCAATCAAAACAAATCAAAATCCTATATCGGACAAAAGAGGTAGGTTAACGTGCAGACACCTGTATTATAGGTAAGCGATATTACATTCGCGATAACATATTACACGATTATATGTGTATAAACAAAACCAATTCGAGGGTTTCATCAAAAACCAGCAAACAGACGGAAAAGTATACAACAATTTTCACGGATTTCAAGGATTCCCTTTATCAACAGACGGATAATCGTTATTTCTCGCCAACGATTATTATGATATTATTATAATATAGACCGGTACGATTACAATCGAACAAACACAAATTTAATTAGGACGCGAAATCGTTGTTTGATATTGCCAACCGTTTCCGATTCCGAATCAGACGTTGTCGTCATCCGTTCCCCCGAGTTACCGAATGCACTGTACATATATGTGTATTATATACTATTGCGTGAACATAACATTCGCAATCCCATATAACAATAATAATTAATAATATGTATATAATACGTACAATCTGAGCACCCCCGCCCGAGTATTACGTGTGTGGCGATCGCCCATACGTATACGATGTATTATTATTATGTAAATACGATTAAAATTATTGTTTATGTAATTCGATCGGTACACACGGAGACGGGGACGGTAGCTCCAGTGAACGGATTTTCGCGGTCGTGTGCGGTGCCCGTCGAGCGTGCGTCTGTCTGTGCGAAATCCTCGTGGCGGCGGTGGCGGTCTTATAATCCGAAATATTAGTTTTCGCCTACGCGGAGGCCGTGTAAAAACGTATACGTGAGACCGCCGTAGTCATTGTTCGAACGAACGACGACGATTTCAATGGCCCGGCGGGCACGCGTCAGTCGTATAGTATCGCTGTCAAAGTCGCGCGGCTTTGCGATCTTGTCACGGCGGTAACCGAATCGAAAATGTAAATCCTCTAAATCAATATTATATACCGACGGACACGTAATGTAATGTTATTAGATATGTACATATTATGCGCGCGCGACGTGTCGTCGTTGTTTTTGGTTTTTGTTCCCCCCTTCCCAGTTTTTCTTCTTTATCCCACTACCCTGTCTCCGCACCGGCACCTCCGTAATAATAAGCCCCCCTCTCCCTGAAAGGATTAAATCCAGTGGCGTACGCATTTAAATACGTATTACCGCATATGGCCGGTAGGGTTCCGCACCGTCGCCCCCAGATCGGATTACAAAACGAAAATTGACCGAAAAGCGCTTGTACAGCGCTCACCAAAAGTGCGAAACGTTAAAGTATTTACATTATCGTAACATCATACTACTCTTACACATTACACCTTTACAACAGTATCGTGATCATATCGCAAAACGTTGATCGCCAAACACCGCACACGTGCACACATGGCGTTTCGACTAATAATAGAAAAATGACATTCAATTATTTTTGTTTCCGAAGACTTTAATCACTCCGATGGTGAGCGATAATATTTCAGATGTAATAATTATAGTATGCTGGCATGTGATATATACGTGTGACATTTTCGTGGTTTTATTAAAGTCATGATCTTGTTGATGAATGAGATACAAACATTGGAGCATAATATATAAGTTATACATTATCTTATAGCTTTAAAAAAATGTTCTAATCATCTCTATTGTTTTGTCATTCAGCTATCGTCATCGTTTTCACTTAAATTATGAAAATCACTTTTTTTGAACTTCTGACGGAGTATAGCGAAATTTCTTGAACGTAGGTAATACGTATTAATCCTTTGTACATGACGAGTTCTAAACTAATTTAAAATTCACGAATTTATATATATATAATATAATATACATATATGAATATTTTTCAAAGTATTTTTTTTTAAAATGCCAACAAGAAAACTTGAAAATTTAATACAAGGTTTCTTATGTTGCTTTTATTAAAATAAAAAAAAAAAACAAAAAATAAAAATCAAAAATCGTTTTCACAATTTTTGTATAAACATTTAAAATTCAAACTCATTATAGTGACCTGCACTATTTTCGAGGTGCATCTACTTTCTACGGTACAGCAGAGCGTTACCCACTCGACCAGACCACGTTTTATTTTTTTGATTATATATAATAATAATATATGTAGTAGTTTATATTTTAATTCGTCACCAAGAGAACAAACAAAATACTATTTAAATACATATAAAAATAACCGTATCACTTGTAGCTGTAATGGCTCGGTCGAAAGATGTGTAGACTTGCTAAACGCTCTAAAAGCCCAACGCTCCTACTGGGCGTAGGGGGAGTAACTGCCGCTGGAAAGTTTAGATAAGAACTGCACATCTGTTTTTCACAACATAATTTTTTAGTTTATTTTTTAGAAAAATAATGATTATTTAATCTATTTTCTGTCAATTTAATCGATTTTAATCTAAAATTAGTAATTGAACGTTTGTGGTTCGAACCCAGGATAATGACAAAACATTTTTGTTGATTTTTTTCAGACCTTTTTAAATATTATTTATTAACAAATTTGAAAATTTAATACAAGGTTTCTTATAAGTTGTTCTTTTTGCAGTTAAAAAAAAAAAATAAAAAATCGTTAGCCAATTTTTTTTTTTTTATAAAGGCATTTAAATTCTTCATAAGTTTGTCCTTATATAGTGATTCAAAAATCATTTGAAGTTCAAAAATTGACAAAAATTCGTCAAAATCATGAATATACGCAAATTATGTTGAAGTTAAAATTTATAAAAAATTTCGTTTAAATAGCTAAGAGTTGAAAATTTAATGCAAGATTTTCTATAGGTATAAGTTTGTCGTACAGTAATATTATAATAGAACTTAAATTTTGGGGTATTCAAGCAGGCCATTAATTAATCATAAACCACCTTTTTCACCACCCACTGGAAAATAATATCCTAAGTTGACAAATCATCTCCTTTCAGAATCGTTTTTCGTATACAATGATACCTACCTATCATTCGATACTCTAATTTAACACATAATAATTGTGACCAACTGTACAGCAAAGCGGTACCCACTTAACCATCACGCTTTTTTATTTTTCAACTTTGATGCCCTCCGGTAACTTTCTGAATTCCTAAAATGACCGTTCAAAAAGATGAATCAGAAACCATTGCTATACGCATATTGTTCTATACTTAAAATATTATAGTCGAAGTATCTTTAATGGTCAATACGTGTTCACTGGTATTACTCGTGAAATTACGGACGACCGTGATCATGTCTATAACGCTGATGGATGGAAATGCTATAGAAAATGAAACGATAACTTCGTCACTCGTCGATCGTTCCGGAAGAGGTGCTATACCACACTGAGTTAGCGGCGTGGTTAATATTATAATATTATTGTACTTATTATTTCGTCCTGTACAACGACGACAAAAGGACGAAACTATGGTTTGTAGGATCACTAGGAACGACTATACATTGATACACGTGTTATACACACACACACACACACACACATATATATATATATATTTAGATATGGCAGTGGGCACGTGACGAACGCGGATCCTTATATTATTATTATTATATGCTTTAATCCCGTCGGTGCGTCGTGTCGTTCGAGTGAGTGACAACCGAGTCGTAAACCGGCCACGCGACCGTTGAGCGTTGCGCAACGGGACGGGCACACGTGAACGCCGCGACGATATTATTATTATTTTCGTTTAATTTGTGGTTTTCGGCAGCGACGTTTGTCGAAATGCGTCCGTCACATATTGTGTTAACGCATTAAACCGACTCCTTTATTACTTACGCTCACACGTCGAATTCGTAAGTCTTCTCTCCATCCATTCCACCGACAAACAACAATACACAATGTAAACTGCTTGCGCGTATAAATAAATGTATGCACATAAAGTACACCATGTATAATGTGTCGAAGTTGACTCACACACATCCCAAGTCTATACAGATGATTTCACTAGGACGAACATAATATTTTAGATTTATCGAACCAAAATCAAAGCCGTTCGTACCATAATGGGTTTATCACAGATTCCGTGTTAAAATCATGAATCAAAAACCACAGAAATTTAAAACATTTAATTGTTTTAAAATAATTATAAGTTAAACATTAAAATAAAATGAACAAATTTTCATAGCAGAATGAAATTTGAGTCACTTTGGTACCAAAGCATTTGATTCCATTAACTGCATGAGTTAATAGGCAACAAGTCCAATAAAATATATTATACATTATACAATGTATTTTTTTTTTTTTGGTTTAATTATTGATAAACCATAGTTTTATTGTCATTCATTAATTAATTTATTTCACTGACTATTTCATATGTATGATTTATGAAAGCAAAAAACAACACAAAATTATTACAATAAAAAGTAGTGAACAATTTTGTTTCGAAAATTCAAAATGACTTCTAATTATGTGAAAATGTGCATCCTTATACATCGAATAGACCAACATGCACTGTATGCAATTGTCGTGTACTGTGCATATACATTACAATTAATTTAGTTTTTTTTTTTTCAGAAATACTTCTCAATTAGAAGTTTCCTACAAACATCAATTCGGGGTTAGTGAGCTTAGCTAGCGACACATTCGTGCTGATCTATGATAACGCACGCACAGGAGTTTAAAAAAAACAATTGCACACATGCGTCCGCATATGTCATATTATGTGTTTGATACATGTATTTTGCACGCCCTTCGTGGTTTTTTTTTTTGCATTTACGCGGACCCTTCGCACCCTTGTCCGCTATTATAATATTATCGTCACTAATATAATGATACCAACGCATGTGATATTATAGGCGTGCTCTGTCCTCACGCTATATAGTATACATGTGTGTATACCTACACATACGCGTCATATCACATTATTATAATATATGTATAGTAAACGCGACATATAAAACGAGCATAATATTAATATACAAAAAAAAAGTATAAATAACCGATATAACTAATTTGAAATACTGTTTTTTACCTTTCACGTAGAGTGCACAATGAATATTGTAATATCATATTATATCGTTATAATATACTATACATAGAAGGCGTTAAGTCATAAAAGTTAATAGTTAATAACTGAAGTAAAAAATAATAAAATTTTCATAATGTCTAGGTACAACATGCGTACGATATGTCACACAATTCTATCAACATATTTCAATATATTACAATATTACATTATAATCTATTTACTATAATAATAATAAAAAAAAATATACCCAAACGACATTTACGGTTCATCCATGGGTGTGTTATATTCATAATTTATATACGTGAAATATTCAAATACAATACCTACACGTTCATCCCAAATCATAATACATTCGAATAAATCAACTTAACCTATGTATTCGCCATAAGCTACAGTCTTGCAGTCATAACACAAACTATGTACAGGGTGATTTATCAAACTTGCTCAACCCTATTTTCTTAAATAATGCAGCCATTTAAAATCATATTTTTGAAGTGTTTAAAAAAAGAATATAACTGAATTTAAGTGTTTAAAATAATATAACTGAAGAACATATTTTAAAATTCTTAAGGCTTTTATTCTACTTAAACTAAGTCTATCGGCATTTATAATTATTAAAAAATGGTCCAAGTGTAATACTGGATAAAATATTATATTATTTTTCTTACATTTTTGTGGCAACAATTTTAAGGACTGTAATCCTTAATGTATTAACATTTTAGTAATTCAGAAAATACTCGTTCAAATGTTTAATTAGCTGGACATATTTTAAGTAGTAAAATGTATAACGTGTGTCAATCATTTGAGACGTTAAAATGTATAGTCTATAGATTTTTTTTATACTAGTGGCGCCTCTATTATGGGTGGGCAAGAGCCATATTACAAGTGCCGAACGCACGTGTGGCATGACTGAGAGGTCGACCGAAACTTATTTCTAGATTACCGTATTAATTTACACGAAATACGACGTTACGTACCGCCTTCGGATATTAGACTGACGGTGGAAGCGTGTGTGTATATAATATCCAATTAGACCTTTTTTCGGGACAAGTCAAAAAAAGATAAAAATAATCAATGGCGACGTCTTAAAACACAGTCCGATATATTAAAATATACACATACATACGCATTGGCCGAGAATCTTTCGTGGTCCTGCTACAGCTGTTCTCAATCAATCGAGAGTACTAAATAGTATAACCACCATGCCGTCAATCGTACGACTGCGACCGACCAAAAATAACCGTTTGACACTATATTTACGTTTGGTCGCGAGTCTGTCGACGATTTACGTTGGTCGATGGGAGATGCGATCGAAGAAGACCATAATATTAATGATTAGGAGTACTATACTAATATAATAATTAAACACGATTGGACGGCACCTGTTGATGTGGCAAGGAGAGAGCTGGTTGCATAAACCTTAACTATCAAAACAAAAACAAACAAAAAAATCTATCATCAAGCTGTACATCATTTTAATATTATAATTTATATTAACCTTCTATAGCTCGGACATAACGTTGTAAAAATAATATAAAAAACGAGGCTTTAAATCAATTGCAACGGTTCGATTTTACAATTACTTAAAAAAAATATTTATCACCAAATACACTACGTTGAACGACCAAGTCCAATGCAATATTATAATATAATTAATAATAACGTGAATTTATGTGCATACCGACGTCATAACAATAGTTATTATTTAGATTTTAGAAAAATAAATTATTACCACGGTGCAGTGTATATTATGATTTATGGTACGGTCTTAGTAGCAATGTTAAATAGTTATTCATTGGAAATGTATTATTTAGTCGAATATTACTTACATAATATAGTATAAGTATCTACTATTAATTTTCGATCTGTTATACAATCATAGCATCATATTCCTAATATTAAAATGTATACTTATGTCTTATTTAATGTTCATGAATATAAATGATGTTAATCAGTTCACTATATTTTTCTTAACTTAAAAACACACAAATATTAATATTACTAATACCTATATTATTATATATATATTAATATACTATTATTAGTAACTTGTATAATCATTCTTAAATTATAAAATAATAAGTAATAAGTATTAGCATGCACAGTCACACACTGTTAAAAACTAACACTTTTATAAACTAAGCAGTTATATTACTGAGATACTAATCATTGACTGTATAAATGTATAATCTACAAACCGAAATTAGAATAAATTGATTGGATACGGCAATATTAATTAAAAAAGGATACATAAACGATGACAATAAAACACAGTGCCTACAAGTTTTCGAGTAATATAGAAAATAACGGAATAGAAAAATGTTGTTTTTTACATTGCCCAAAATTGTTGGGTATTATGAACAACTTTCGGACTTCCCAATTTACCAATAATATAATAAAATATATTAACATGTAGGTATTAATTTTAAAATAGAAGGTACTATTTATTTTTAAGCACGCAGATGACGGTGTGAAGCTATCGGCTACTCCAATATAGCATTTGGTGCATTTGATGATATGCGACTAGTAAAAAATGTATAACACTCTGCCGTCGATCTAAAGAAAACGAAACGTAAAGTCTCTCGTTTTTTTCCGCATCTCGCTTGGATGATATTATTTATTAAGTTCTTCGTCCCCGTGTGTTTGTGTTTCGCATTAAACGAGAACAAAAATATTACAATATGTATACCTCCGTGAGTAGTGAGTATACGACATAATACAAAATTATTACAAATACCCATCACGTCGATTGTGTATATAATAATATAATAGCGCCGGAGACGCATTTTTCGTTATTGCACTTATGCATATTTGATACACACATAATACAGTGTATCTCTTCGGAAGATTATATTATTATTATCGTGTACGGGAGTAAAACTGTTTGCGCGTTCTTTTCATTGCATCTATAATATAGTATATACATATCGTGCGCGGGTCTTAAATTGTTTAAAACATTCATAATACGACGACAGAATCATCCTCGCGGTAAACACGATGACTAAATTCGAGTAGGTACATACAATGCTGCGCGTACATTTACTTTTATACATAATATTCGTGTATATTGTGCATTGTTAGACGTATGGATATTCGGAAAGTAAAAAAAAAAAATATATATGTATAATACATAATAATAAACCTATGGTTTTTTTATTTCATTTTTCCGTTTTAGAGCCCTCCAGACTTTAATATACGTAATAATATATTATTATTATCATACTTTACCGTGATACCCATTAAACGAACTACATAATATATATATTGTAATAAACGAAGTGCGCATTGGGGGTAGATTTGCGTATTTGCGCAATATTCCGCGTTAAGAAATCCTTTTACGCACACATACACATTTTCGGATATATATATATTTATAAATAAATATCATGTACAAAATAATATAATAATATACTTACAACAGTTGTGCAGAACACCGCCGCAATACCATTTTTAATTGGCCTTCTATTAGTCGGCGGACAATGGCCATTCGCCCGGTATAAACGGCATGGTAGTGGCGCAGTGGTGGTAGCGGTATAGAGGTAATCCCTCGACTAATGAACTGCTATTGAAACCATCTCCCCCCCCCCCCCTAACCATTTTCTATACCGTCGACTTGGACCTGCAAAAGTCCGGTCATTAATTGCGAGATATTTGTCGGCCGGTCGTGGCCGATTTATATAAATTATTTAATGCACTGCACATATGATTTCTGCAGTAAGTGAATCTGTGACTGCCGTAGTCACGGGTTGGGAATTAAAAAAATCCCCCGTCGTCGCGCTATCTCCATCGTCTAGAGCAGGGTGTTTAACAAATTATATCTATCGAGTGATCAACATACGACGAGTGTGTATGCGTTGGTTTAATGGACCCTATGTCATTTTATCCCTAGAAATATACACTTATGGAATATGATACTATTCTTTAATATTCACTTTTAGAATCAACCAAATTTGATTATGTTTTAAATATTAATAAAGGTAAATGATATATCTCATACTGAATTCTGTTTTTGACATTTTCATCTCAAACTTAGGTAATTTTAAGCTATTTTTACAATTGAATTGCATACTATTATTTGATATAAAATCTGCTGTAGAAAGTATTTTTCTTTCAGATAAAAAAAATATATATTATAGTTATCAATTCTACAAGGCCTGAGGGTTTTACCTATAAAATAATTGTAAGATAATTAAAAATAAAATAAAATAGTCATGGTACAGTAAACTGAAGGAAAACAATTATAATATTAAGATGACAAATAAAATATAATTTAGAAATTAAATATAGTCGTGGACAATTTCAACGTCCCTTAGCGAATAAATAAATAATATTAAAAAAATATATATAAATAGTACAACACTCGGTTTCCTAATTTCGATTCGGTATAAGTCCAACGATTTGTTTTCCATTACAATACCATACTAATATTGTATTATATTATAATGATTATTTGTGCGGTAACGACGACCGACTTGTATATATGACCTCCGGAAAGGCCGAACAGTTCCGGTGACCATTAAATGTCTGCTGTTGGCCGAAATGCTGCAGCGGGAACGTTTCACGGAACGTTAGCGGCCGTAATTAAAGCTCCTCGCGGGAGGGTTGTTGCGGAAAAGATAGTGTGGTAATAATGTCGCGTAAAAAAATGTCACTACACGGATGGGGCTTCCTGAATGTATAGTGTATACGTATATAATATTGCGTACTCGCTGGCCGGCGACAACAAACAGCACAATAATTGCAGAATGGCTTTTCTCTCTTTTGCCCACGCAATAATTATTAATTGACGATATTGTGTCCGTCTCTCGGACAGGAAGTCCGGTGCACCGCGTTGTTCCTTTTGATGTCCGGAACCCAAAAGTATGCAAGGCACACAACTATACACCCAACTACCCCTCCAAACGGCCGTTTCCACAAAAGGTTTTCCTGCCGGGCAGAGACGTTTTATATATATATATATATATACACTCGTATTACATACAACGGCTATATTACACCACTACAATGTTTTTGCGCCCGTATGGTAATTGAAAGGTTTCTACAAAACGGCCTTTATAAACCACCACCCCTCCCATTTGTCCACCCTACGTTCTTGTATATTATACGAGTGTAATTGATGTTTTTCCTCGATTTTGCGCCAATATGACGTTGAAGTCGGACTTCGTTCTAGCGGCTTTCAAATTCAATTCGATTCTATTGTGTACCTATATATAATAATGTAATGTATGTGGGGGGAGAAAAACTATAATAATAATATATATATATATGTAACAAGAACTAAAATAGCATTCCATTCAAGCGGTCTCACATAAAACATGTGCATTTAAATACATTACATAACGACTACAATTATTGAATTCAATTAGTAAGTTGTAGGTATAATGTAATAATTTGCATAGACTAAAATGTCATTATTTTTTTTGGATCATGACCAATGACCATAATATACTAGATTTACAAACAACAGTTTATGTAAATATTGTTTTAAAATGTATAGTTAAAAAAATAAGAATATTATTTTATCGATATTTCCAAAAGTTTTTTAACTGAAATTTGTTGTATAATACTAGATTAATAATTTTTGTCTAAAACTCATAAATGCTTGGATAATTTTATTAACCCATTAGTGATTTGTTTTGATAACACACTGCAATCAAATATTATGTTTTTCTGATAAATCAGTGATAGAAATTAACTAATTGTTACCTATGTAAAGAGTGAAATATTATGGATATTAATATTTTAAAGTAGAAAAATACTAATAATATTTTACCATAAATAGGTTTTAAGTAAATTTTATTATCGGATAGATCGCATAATACATATATTATAAGAAATTAATAAAGGTGATTTCAGTCGACTTTATATTATGATAATGATTTTGCCTCCAAAATAAACTTAGACATGTTTTCAATAGTTGGAATTTCTATTCGATAGAATATTACGACTAATACTCGAATAACAACTTTTTTACCTATTAAAAACTTTTTACACTGTATGTGGAGTGCTCTTTAATCCATTACTTATGTAATATGATCAAACAGAATCCAAAATAAATATTCATTTAAAAGCTGCAATTGGGATACAACATTTATATAAATACAAAAGGTTTAAGAAAAATAGGAGCCTATCACAATATTGTTATTATTATTATTATTATTATGATTGTTGCAACATCGGTCGCATAATGCACAAACACGGACGAAAACGTGCGCTGTACAAGCGTCAATATAATTCTGTAGAGTACAATAATATAATATAGTATATATACGAATGGTGGTCTAAAATGAAATTTGTCCCGTGGTTTACACGTGTAGAATCCGTTGTTCGGGGTTTTAGGACCGGGGAAAGGTCCCCCGCAGATGGCCGGGTGACTTTGTTTGACGACTCGGCGGCAGACCGATAATGTTGTTTTGTAAGCGTACACGTTTATACATATTTATATAAATGTCGGGGTCTTCTTCGTCGTGTTGTTTCACGTTCCGGCCACGCGACTTGTCGACGTCGTCCGCCGAAACGACGACGGCCGTCATCGACGAGACGACGACGATAGTAATAATAATGACGAGGCGATCGGAGGGTTTTGGGGGAGGAAAAAAAATACACCCCCTGTCGAAAAAGGCAGTTTTGAGGGATTTCGTCGGTCTCTGCGCGTTCGGTTAGCGGTAATCGGTGGGACGTTTTCGAAAATAAAACGATGTCGTACGCACACGTCGTATAAGTATACGTTATATTATTTGTAAATGGTATCGGCGAAACTCGGCGATGCCCTTTAGCGCGCCGACGTATTAACGAGCGCGTGTCACGACAAACTATACATATATATATATATATATATACTCTACAAGTCGACTAAAAAAATATAATAACAATGCCCTCATCACAATGCTGTGCCGTTTCGATTGAACGTGCGGTCCGTCGTTAGTGTACGATATAATAATTGACAGTCAATCCGTATCGTTTATTGTAATATTTACTGCTGCCACAGAATACGATGAGTGTATGTATTATATTATATTACGTCTGTGTGGACGACCAGTATAATAATATCAATTATTATTTTCATACATCCCGTAGTGCAACGACAATAACGATATAATGAACGGTATAGTAAAAAGCCTTAAATGACCGTCGTTACAACTGTTGGGGGATAATTATTGGACTGTCGTCGCGAACGTCTGCAAAAACAAGATATTTTCCACTTGAAACACGATTCGTTTAAAAAAAAAAAAAAAAAAAATGCAATAGAAATGTGTAATTCACCCTAATCTAACAAATCTATAACAGTAAGTCGTGTATACATTACGTCATATTTACATCACATCATAATATAAAGTAGTTGTTGTTTGGAATGATTTTAATCTGTGAATACGAATGATAATAGTATTTTAGTTGCGATTCCGGTGTATAAAATGTATATTCTATGAAATATACTATGAACCAGAATAAAAGTGAGCAATAATTCATAAAACGATAATTAAATAGGAATTTTATGCCACTATTTTGAAATAATACGATTTTAACTAAAAATAATGTTATTCTAAATTGAAAATGTATAATAATATCGGTGTACAACTTTATTATTGTTTATGTTCATTTTCAGTTTATTATTGTTTATGTTCATTTTCAGAAAATAATTTCATTATGTATACCATTGTATTTTAAACATCTAAAAAATATTTCAATTAAAATATTAATAACATAAAAACAATCTTAAGTTGTTTTAATTCATCGTAGAGTTAAAAATAAAAATGTTATAAATGTTTACACTTTATATATTTAATGTTTTTTTATCATAATAATTATTCGGGATTTTCCCTTTCGTAAAACCATTTGTGTTTAAATGTCCCTTTTCAAACAACATAATAAAGTTGAAAATATAAAAATTACGAATAAATTAAATTCCAAACATTAATTACACAATACAAATGCATTTCTTGTTGAATCATAAGGTCGTAATGAATGAAATTTAATTATAAAACATTTTTATTTGCACTTAAGCTGATCGTTAAGATAAGTTGATTTTATTAGTTAACAAATTGTATGATTGCATAAAATGCATAGGTAAGTACCAGGTTTTTTTTTAAATAATTACCTCAATCGTTTAATTGAATAATTCACTTTATATTATATTACGTTTATACTCCTTTATTATAATACTATAATAAATACTAGTATTTATAATAAATAGATTAAAACGAATCTTATGTGACTATATCCTAAAATTATATTTTATAGGAGAATATTTCAAAATTATATAAACAGATGCATTTTTTCGGTTACCTAACCAAACTATAAACGTATTAACTAACTAAAAAACCTAACTTTATACTTTATTTTATTTCATTTTGTTTTGGAAACATCCATTTTATTAAATAATAAGTACATATAAGTACATATATTAAAGAGTAATGCAGTAATCTATAAAAGAATATGTTACTTTACTATAAAAACAAGTATTTTTAATATTTTTTATTTTTTATTTTTTATTTATTCATATATTTAAACACCCAAATAGCTTATATGCTTTTTATATACAAATTATACATAAATAATACTTGGAGTAGTTATTTTTATCCATTGTTATTTATATTAAATGCTCTTAGAAATTTTTTTTTTGATACACGGTAACATTGTTATACATCAATTTTATTAATGTATATATTAATGCAAATTTTCAAAACAATTTAAAATTGAAAATGTGTCATGAAAATAATATGAACTCATTGACGTTCTTAATTCGTATATACTGTATATTATGTTAAGTTTTCGATAATTTATCTAATTAATATTTTTAATACAACCATTTCAAAGTCATAATTATTTTTTTTCAATATTTTATTATAATAAGAATATATTATATATGATAATATTATACTGAAATCTTTAGATAAAAAATAAATATATATGTATATTATGTATTATTACTGTAATATATTACTAAATACCAAAAACTTAATAACCACAAGTTCTTTTCAGATACTTTTTAAATAGGTAATCAATTATTATCCAATACTTTGCAATAACATTAACAAAATATAATTTCATTTGCAATACCTAATAACCCGTAGGTTTATATATATATATATATATATATATAAAAAACTTTCATTCCATTATAACAACCCCCTCATATTTCAGTTCACTATAAAAACCAATCTCTTCGTCCATTTTGAATAGGGTATGTGAGTCGTATAGGACGAACAAATATATAAATCAACTTTATGATGTCACGTCTAACGAAAAACCTTCAATAATATTTGTGCATACAATATTTTTGTATGTGACACGTCATATAATCGACATAGGTTAATAATTCATATAAGTTACCCGTGTACCATAACAATTTTTATTTTAATCAACGATAATATTATAGTTGGGTACCTTAAAATATAAAATTTAGGCAAACATTAATTATTTCAGTTTTCCTCACATATGCGTGGTAATAATATAATATTTTACATTATTATTATTTTCTACAACGTTTTACTCAGTAAAATTAAATAAAATATTTTAAACTTATATAGTAAGTATTTCAAAGTAAGTAATAATGTATTAAAAATTTATTGACGGTTCATTTACCACGAATACCTAATAATTACTGTAAGTTGTCAGCATTCCGTTTCCCCTTCATCGAATGAAAGACTTCAACGACTAGTTGCTTTATTCGTTCAATCCCTCTGTCACCACTTCGTCGAACTTTAATAATAATAATAATAATAAATATAAAACTATCATTATTTTCGATTAACCAACGGACACTGACGTGATTTAAATATTGCATCGTCGTATTGTAATTAAAACTCGGCCGTGTAACCGAAGCGGGAAAACAAAACGAGCTGACGTACAAGCTTACAAGTTGATATACACTATACAAGTATACATATTATAATAATAGGATAATAATGCAGAGGCGAATATTCGACGAACAACAATTCCCATCGGGGGGTTGCGGCTGTCGCGGAGACCAACCCGCGACCGTCCGACTGCGACGACGACGTCAGTTCTCGGTCGTCGGATAAGCCGCTTAATTAACTGCCAACAAGGATTTTTAATCAGTAATCGTGATTTTCGCATCAATCATCCCGGGAGAGAGGCACCTCGTTAAGAATTATCCTGGAAACAAAAGTAGATTAATTATACACAACTCTGTGGCGCGGGGTCGAGTTGCACCCCACATCGTCGCCACTACCACCGCCGCCGACGCCGACGACGACGGCGGTCACCCTCCGTTTATTTATTTATTTTCGGGTATTTTTTTTCCCCCTAAGCCACCGACGATATTAGCTCGCCATACCACCGCCAAGAGGACACGTATCGTGTTAAAACAAATTTCCATAGGTAGGTAGTTCTTTTCTTTTTTTAATCTCGTCTTCCATTTCCAATTATATAACGTGGTCCGATTGTTTCGTACAGTGTAGTTAAATAATTATAATAGTGCACACACCCCCGACGGTTATAGTTACATTAAAATCTATTTATATATCCATTAAAAGATATTTTTTTTCGTTCAAAACGACAGACATTCTGCTCACTGCCGACTTTACAAATTACGCGGTTTTATTTAAACTCGTCACCTTTGAACCACACCACACAAGCCGCAGTCTACCATGCACGCCTTGACGCACTTTATATATTATAATGATTGTCATACGATACGAACACGCGAGTCCCATTACTTTTATCGTCAATCAATTTAAATGTTGGACAAGTCATATGTATAGTGTCATAGTCGTGTACGCAGACGTCAAAACATTTGTCGTTTTAATGAGTTCATTTTTATTGTATAACTGTCAGATTATCATAATAATACGATAATATTAATATATTAATATCATCAACATAACATTTTTAAATATACCTAATATAAAAAACCTATTTGGTTTATACATCGTATAACTATTTAATTCTTGTATAATATTTAGTTAATACATTTACAAATAGAGTAAGGGCGTTTCTAAATTTTCTCGTCAACCATTATATCATTTTAATACATTACAAATTTGATGTAAAGTCTCGCCAACAGGGGTGATTTGTGAAGAGCATATTGCTCAACTCCTTATCGTCGCCACATAGCCGGCAAAACGACATCTAAACATTTCTTTGCAGTTTGCACTAACAAAATAGATAAACAATGAACTCTACCGAAAAATTACTAAATCAATAGACATTAATACGATTAAATAAAATAAATATTAAGGAGTGTAATGACGTTTAAGGGGTAAATCATAATTTATTCGCATCCACGTCGAACTACAATATAGTAACACGTAAATACGCCACTTATGCATAGTGTTATATTAAACTATTAGTGTTTGTTCAATATAATGCTCCGTCATTAATTCGGTCATCCCTGCAGCAATGTACAATATTATGTTTTACTATTGTCATCATGTCTGTATTATACGTGCATAACATTATTATTACACGAAAATAATATATACATATGCACCGTCATATTATATTGAGTATAAAACGTTTAAATTTTTTTTTCTCTCCTCGTCTATTAGTATATAAACATCAGGCACATAAAAAAATCGGTACGGTTATTATAATACAAGAGCTATACATACACCGCTGCAACAGCTATTACAGCGTCCCGTCTATTCGACTCTCTACCTCAAAACACCCCCTCATCAAAAACAAAAAAAAAAATATGTATCTATATTAATGCGATACAACGCATATGATATTATATATTATACGAGTTGTGTATACCGTAATGCGGTGTTTGGTTTGGTTATTTTTTCCCCCGTCCGAAACGCCAAAACGAATTGCACTCATTAATGTCGTCGACGCACGCGTTATCTTAATTGAAATCTCATATTTTTACTGTTTGCGACGAGTTTTTATGCCACTGACGATACGCTGGCGAAGTTTATGTTTTTTGTTTTGTATTTATTTTTTTCCGCTTTCGGACTGACAGTCGTAAAAAAACGAACGCTTTTGAGCGAGCGGTGTATCGTGATCCGGTTATGATTTTTTAATACACACGCCGAACGCCACGGCAATAACAACGGTAGACAAAAGGCCCGAAAAAATGAATAAAATAAATAAACGGGGAAAAAAAAAATAAAGCTCCATCATCGTAAACCGCGCGCGCGATATGAAAGAGATGTTTCCGATAAAAGTTGCGCCGGCCAAAAAATAACAACCGCAAAAAAAAAAAACAGACATGTATTATAAACGCGTGTACGGTATAGTGTATATAATGCAAGCGCGGGCGATAGAGACATGCTCATATAATAATAATAGTAGTAATAATATATTACACACGTATATATATCCTATTAAATCCTGCCGGAACGTCATATAATGACTCTAAAAATTGCTCGTAAAAAATTTGAAATAGGCTCCGGTGAAATAACACGCGACGGACGATAAGGGGATCGAAGAGATAATAACTCATAGAGGAATCCATCAGAAGGGATATTATTATATGGCTCGCGAGCATATTATCGTGGCGTATTTTTTTACTGCCCATTTGTCAGTTCGTCATGTTTTTTTTCGCCCGCCACAATATTATATTATTATTTTCAAAAAATATATACATAATATTATATTTTTATGTTGTTATTACTATATTATTAATGTTTAGTCGTACACATTTTTAGGTACCTATCTCTGTATTATATATTATTTATACTTTTACGTACCTAGTTAGTCGTTTCGATAAATAGTTACCTACTTAAACGCTTTGAGGTACGTGTATCGCACGCACCGCAGGAAAAAAATTTAATAGATTAAACATTATACGTTTGGTAAGTTTAACAACACGAGTTATGTTATAGGATTATAATATACGCCATGTAATATACAAAAGCAGCGATATGTATATAGCTCGTAACAAAATTAAGTATTTTCTAATTCTGTCCTTATATTCAAAATAGGTGCCTTATTCGTACAGTTGGAATATAATAATATTATTGTTATGACGTCTAGTTTACGTACGACGAATGTTGCTGACGAACGAGTCCCGAAAGCGTCTTGTTTACGACGCTGACAATAAAATTTCAGTTCGAAAATAAAACTCCAATAGTATTTTAATACTTGAACTAAAACACATGAACAGCAGATGACAGTCTACCGGTGCACGGTATATATATATATGTACATATATTTTATTAGATAAATGCTTCAAATACAGTATTCATTAGTCTAAGATAGTTACGTTATAAACAACGGTAAATATTTTAAAACTTTTAAAACTATTTTAAAACTATTTCTAAAACTTTATGATACACTAGTTGTTGTAATGTAGGTGTTTTTGTGGTGCATTGTTCTATTTATACTCATTATGAGATCGTTTATCTGAAAATGATTAATATCTTTTTTATTTCCGTCCCCGATCGAACGCTTCTCCGAATGAGAAGGATAATAGATGAATAATTTATTTGAGAGTTTTTGTAGTTAGGATATTTATATTTTATTATTATATTATTTATATAAACGTTTTTACACATGGATTCGGGTCCGTTACATATCAGACATTATATCTGAATGAGTAATTCTTGTAAGTGCAATGTACAAAATAAAATATGTTCGTATTGGTGGCAATCCTTATGGGGTAAATAAAACCTATAAAATATAAACACAATAATATGAAATTGACATAAAATATAAAATAACAATTATTACAAAAAAAAATACCAACTGAAGGTGTGTGGAAAAGGAAAATACCGAAAATAGTGATAAATATATGCTTGCGATATAATAGGATTAATTAGTGAAAGAAAAATACACAAACCATTCGATGAATAATAATAATTGATGAAGGTGGTAATTAAATTGTATCTAGTTTTATGAAATAAACAAAATATGAATAATATTGTTTCAATAATTTATTATAATCATTATAAGTTGTAATTTATAATAATAGCTAAACAAAAATCACACAAAAGTACAAAACAAACCATTGTACATATTAATTTTTATCTTTCTTTTGTATCCGCAATAAAAAAAATGTATATGTTAAGTTTATTTTATTTTTAGATAAACTATGTGTTAGTAAATTTAGTTGAACTACATAATATATATATCAATTAGGGTTTTTTAATTTTTAATAACGAAAAAGCTGGTTTTAGAATACTTTTAAAAATAACCTAACTGTATTTGAATGTGAAATATACACCAAACCTCAATTTCTAATTTAATTTTATTGGTATAAATCAAACTTTATGAAATTATTGTACCTAAACATAGTTTTATTGATACTTAAATATAGAAAAACTAACTTCAATGTACATGGATATAGTTTAAATGTGTTAAGTAAAAAAAAAATATGGTAGTTCTAAAAGATAGCTATGTTTTGAATATTTTGGTAAAAAAAAGTATGTCAGTCTATATTCTATAATAATCATTTTACAATTTACGACTATATTATACGTGACAAAGTAAGTCATTATATTTTTTTTTGATACAAATCGTTTTAATGTTTAAACTGCAGTATAAAACAAAAATTATTTGGTATGACACTTTCTAAGTCCTTTTTTTTTTTATTTCAATGTTCTTGACATAATAAATGTACAGCTTTTGTAGTTCAACGTATGTTTTTTTTCATTATATAACAAACCAGATAAAGACACTACGACCCGACATTATAGTTTATATAGAAATTAATAATTTAAAAAAAAAGTTTTTATATACAATGAACTAATACTATTGTAGTGTTATTAATTTTAATTATAATTTCTATAAGAACATTATATAAAAAAATATAACACTATTTAACTATATTTACATGCTATTTTTATTTTTATATAGAATAAGATACAAATATTTAGTCTGTGTTTATGCTATACGATATGTGAATGCATGATTAATATATATCGATTATCGTATTGTAGCTGTTCACCAATAATCTTAAAAATAACTTGGGTTAAAATATCTAAATACACTTTATGTAATAACTAAAGCCTAAATGTAAATCTAAATTATTTGAAAAAAAAAAAACAATTACAACTTATTTTAAAACACTTTTAGATTCAGATCGATGTGATGAAAATATTGATTTTACAATGATGTGAGTTTTGTTTTTGTATTTGTGTCTGTGTACAGCATAACTTTCGAAATAATGCTTCAATTTTAAACTTTGGAGGTGGTTTTTGATGGCAAAGTAAATATTCTTGGTGCAGATAGAGGTTCTAAAACAATTTTCAAAAAATCGGAAAAACATAAAAAAAAAAATGATGAAAAACTGGATTTTTTTACGCAAAAATAGTTTTCGACAAAATCGATTTTTTATATGGTCGAAACTCAAAAACGAATTACTGTACTTACTTGAAATTTTCACCAAATGTTTATATTAATATTACCTATATACAGTTAAACTTTCAAATTAAAAATTTTTTATAAGCATTTAAAGTTCTAACCCATTATAGTGACCTGCACTAGTGCACTATGTCTGAGGTCTACTCGATATCTACTTTCTAATGTACAGCAAAGCGTTAAACACTCGGCCACCATTTTACGTTTTTGATTATATATAACAATATTATATGTAGTAGTTTATATTTTAATTCGTCACCAAGAGAACAAACAATATACTATTTAAATACATATAAAAATAACCGAATCACTTGTAGCTGTAATGGCTCGGTCAAAAGATGTGTAGACTTGCTAAACGCTCTAAAAGCCCAACGCTCCTACTGGGCGTAGGGGGAGTGACTGCCGCTGGAGAGTTTAGATAAGAACTGCACATCTGTTTTTCACAACATATTTCCTTAGTACTTATTTAGAAAAATAATGATTATTTAATCTATTTTCTGTCAATTTAATCGATTTTAATCTAAAATTAGTAATTGAACGTTTGTGGTTCGATCCCGAGATAATGAAAAAAAATTTTTGTTGATTTTTCAGTCTTTGTTAAAAATATTCATAAACAAATTTGAAAAATTAATACAAGGTTTCTTATAAGTTGTTCTTATTGTAACATTTTTTAAAAAAAAATCAAAAAGTATATTTATAGTGAAACCCGTATTTTTACTAAATTTATATCCAAACACACATTATTATAAATACTTTTCAAAATGATTATCTCTGCATTCGATTCATTTTAAAAGAGTATATTTTACAAGACTACGCATTAGTTAACGAATAATATAGAATCAGTCAATAATAACGACTTAACGAGGTTTATAATTATAATAATTAATTAAATACCTAATCCTTTGAACTGTGTATACGGGAATTAAACATTATAACATACCTACATAATATTATTTATTAAATAATATTACCGTGTCGGATAGAAATCTCGAATGTATTGTGAAATTAACTTTTGGGTGACACGATAGACTTGTGTAATTGTGTATATTCGATTGCGATCTGCATTATTCTTCCCAGTCGTATCAAATCAACTACTTTATAATAATATTGTTATGTAACCGCCCCTATACGTTGTGACGACGAAACACTTGAACATTCAAAAAGTGAAGACCACTGTCTATCTATTATTATTTATTATGTATATAATATATAAGTACAACAACACTGACACGGGCGGTTTGCCGCAATCGTGTATTTCGACGGAACACCATAAAAAACGATAATAATAATAAATTTCGCGTTATTATTGGCAGGTCGTGCCTTTTAACAATTCAAACTGTGTCAATCGACGGCCGTCACTACTCGTAACAAACCCTTTCGGTGGGCTCATTGTGTTGACGAACCATTGTCACATATTATTATTATTATCATCATCAACGATCGTGTGAAAAACACTCGAGCTACATTTTTTTTTTACTTTTATTATTTCCTCCATCGCACTCCGCACAATATAATAATAATATAATATAATATATAATAATTTTATAGGCGGTGTACACGGCGCGCTGCTATCGGGCAATTTCGTATCTTTTTGTTCGCGCGGCGGATTATCGCCGATAAATAACAATTCCGGAGTAATAATTGTCAAAAACCGAAAGAGTTGTGACCGACAACGGCGGCGGCGGCGGCTGCTGACCATCATCGTACCAGTAATAATAGTCATATACCGTACGTCCGGACATTTGCACAATAATAGGCCCCTATACCGCGGCGGCGACTCGACGACGGGGGGTGCGATTCTCACGCGGCCACCTCCCTGCGGTGGCGATCGAACGGACAAACACCGTGTGATATGTGTTTGCTCTTCTACGTCCGACCGGACACTTATTTGTCGAGCAGTGGACCGCCCGAAAAGTCGCGGGGTTCGTGATTTTTATTGCCGCGAGTCCCGAGTAGAATGATAATAACACTCGTATTATATATGCCGTTATTGTACCGACCCGAACGGATCACAAACAATGCTAAATTACTATTATTAAATAGGGCACGGCTAGAGTATATGCTGTAATACGTATGTCACACTGCACTCAATACGACGGTGGCGTTAAGCATAAGTTTATGACAATGATTATGACACTTTGTGCAACTTTAAAATTAGATTATTAGAGATTAAGCAATGAAATCCATACAAGTGATCTGATCGATATCATATTATGTACACGTCATGACGAATTCAAATTTAATTGTCGTATTATAATTATCGTATAATAGGGTAGTTTTAACGAGTGGGGTATCGTATTATGTGTGATATCGAGGACTAAACGTGTTTGTTTTAAAAATGTACGGGCATTCAAAATATAAATATCAGATTAGTATAATATATGATACCTACTTACTTTTATGGTTCACACATTAAAAAAAAAAAAAATTCTATTAAGATAACATGTTTTGAATCCAATGAGTGATACTTGAAAATATATTGATAAACACCTTATAAAATTAATATAATAAACTATACCAATATTGACTCTTTTTTTTTTTTTTTTTTGTCATTAAAATATTGATTATATTATTTTATATAAACAAAAACTATGTTTGATTATAAACCATATTTTAGAATACAATAAATAATAATACTATTTAGTTTAAAATAAATTGTGTGTTGAAATTTCATTAAATTAAATTTCATTTCCAGTAAAAATCTGATAAACCTGTACTTACTTGATTCTTGTACACAAAAAATGAAAACCGAAAATTAGCTTCTGAACGCAAACTCGTTATAACCATTGAACTACTATAGTTATATAGCTATGTTTTAATTTTTACATTCCTTCAATTATGCATTTATGCGTATATATTAACAATAATTACATATAATTAGTAATTACAATATAATATTTTTTATTATTTATTCTACAACAATATAATGTTCAACTATGCATGTAGTACGTCATTGTTGTGTTTTTTTGCCACATCACTATAAATATTCTTAGGAGTGATTTTTATCTCTCTGAGAATAAGAGAAGGGTGGATATTTAAATTAAAAATAAAAAATAAAACGAAATAAAAAACTGTTTTACTAAACCACATATCGTATAACCATTGTGCTCTCATTACCTGATAACATCATTATATTATGATAACATTACATAAGTAATAATATAACATAACTGGTTTCTCATTTTGAAATATTTATAAAGTAGTGAATTTACTATTAGTGAGATTTTGAAATATATTATAGGTAATAATATTAAAACAAACAAAAAAAACTATCTGGTAAAACCCAACCATTAAAATATTACCAACTTAATTTAATATATCAAAAAATCCGAATTACCTATAAATTCATATAAAAACATTAAATCTATAAATATACTATAAAATAATGACCGATCTCCTAATGCATTGATGCATATTATAAGATTAATAAAACTAATGACGGTAATAATATTATCAATTGGTAATATTATATATAACGAGATTCTTCGTGTTTTATGATTTTGTATTGGAACAATGTCATTAAAAAAAATATATATATTTGTATTATAAATCCAGTGAAGCTCATGGGACCGTGGAGGAAAGGGTGGTTTCCTTTCACTCTCCCTGTTGAACGCCCGTAATTTTTGTTATTATTTAATGACAACATAATATCTGTGTATACCATAATACTAAATTATTTAGTATAATATTATCATAAAATATTGTACATTGAAAAAGAATGGTGATGGTTTATTTATACGATCGCCGTCGAGGTGTGTGCGAGTGTTATTCAGTATTTACATTTAACACAACGTAGAGCAAAAAAACTTACCCTAAAAACATATATACGCTCATATACGTACTATGATGATAATATAATATTATTTTGCTTCGATCGGTGTATAAGTGACGTTTGTATATAAACGAAACACGCAGAAATGCGCATTCTGCTCGCGGACGACACGCACAGACACTCACTCAAGTATACACACGCGCATATAATATAATAGACGTCATGCCACGGGATACCTATACTACCCAGCACCCACTAGTACCTATTATTATTATAATATAATATCGTATACGAGGGGTAGACGACGGGAATTTCGATTTTCCGTGTCACGCGCACACATACGGTGACGACTAGGTACGTCATGTACGTTTTATCATATATTGAAATACAAGACGGCCTTTAAATTATTAAAATATATCGCAGACAAATCTTTGTATATATATATACATACATATACCTTCAACCGGCTCCCACATAATACAACGTTTAGAATATTGCATAGCCTCGGCTGCTGTGCGACCGATCAGATGGGCGCCTGTCACCAACGAATGTATACGCATCGCTCCGTATGCATATTATTAAATTGCATTTCGTTTCATCTACGATATCATATTATTATGTTCTACACAAATATTGCATTATGTTATATACGGCATACTGTGTGTATAATACAATGTACTATTATTATACGGATCCACGCGTTACGGAGACTCCTCTATATTGTATTATAATACAGCTGTATACGTTTCGAGATTTGATGTCGCGTATTCATAATATACATATCTACTACATAATTATTATTTTGTTATTTTCGTATGCGATCCGACAGCGAAAACTCGGAGATCATACTTCTCTCCGTGTCGTACGCGGTGCTGTCAATGATAACGATAACGACTATATAGATTTAAGTTAAATTTAATATCTCCATATTGACTGCAATGTTAGACTACCTACATAGCGTATCAAAATACACGGTTAATATGATATTTGTATCTTAGGAGTTACTTTTGAATAATACATATATATATATATATATATATATATATAGGAATACAATTAACTCTTTACTCGTGATAACCTTTAAATGAAAAATTTAGTGAAAACACCGATAAATCTATACACTATACATCACATTTTAAAAATACCATGCTATAAAGAATAAATAAATTAGCAATTTAGTGTTTTTGTAACTTACAAAGCATCAGTTTTCACTGTTGTAGGTGGCATGTGCATGTAAAAAATATTGCTTATTTTAGTTAAATGTTTGAATTGCGTAATATTAGGCCAAGGAAGCAAATGAGCTGAGGCAGCACCTTGTAAAATAATATTTAAGGACGTAAGCACCACATTAAAGGGGCAGTGCAGGTTTCGAGTGAGGGACGCATATGTTTTGTAAGCGATTCATAGAGACCCGTATTTTGTGTGTTTGTTTTATGTAAAATAAAGTGATTCAAAATAGTGTTAATTGTTGATAGATCTTTTTGTGTACCATCAAGAGATAGGTATACTACATCACCATGAATATTTATAGTACTCGTAAAAAAGTCAACAATGTTTTAGAGTAAAAAAAAAAAAGAGATATATTACAATTTGAAAAAAAAAAGAATCCTATTAAAATTGATATAAATGTATAATCACTTTATATAAAAATGTATTGTGAATGATCTGTATTAAAATTATGTCATGTAAAAGATACATTTTTTTTACATATTATTCATAGGTATTATATTTTATTTATGTTAGTAATGTATTCGTTATTTACACCTATTAGTATTATATTATATATGTGTTAATGGAAGCTGAAGTAAGACTTTTTAATATAAATACATGTTTAAAAAATATTTTGTTAAGATCTATTGTCTACTCCACAAGCTTATTTGAAAAAAAAATTTATTATTATATTACAACAATAATTATTACCATTAAAATGTCATACTTGTACCTATAGCAATCTGCCACAGTATCGTGACGGTTGATCCTTAACCTAGCAAACTGCATACACTCTATTAAATTGACTTGTCTTCGTGGTCCACATAATTTAATTAGTCAGCATTAGGACTCTATTTTCAACTATGGCACACGACATATCAGTTGTGTAGACTACACGTGCACAGTACGTTCTCAGGTTTACAATCGGTATAAAGCTTTTTCACAAAGTGGACGTGATGTTTACGTATACACACACGACTTCAACTTAGGACTGCGTTCGGACGGGTTTCAAATATTGTGCTATTAAATTTGTTATTACTACCTAATATCATCTCGTGTACTATGTAAGAAGATACTGTGCGGGCACTATCAGTCGGTGGGAAAGTATATTTAGCGATTTGTTCAATCGTAGGATATCCGATACGTGGGTTCGTTACACATATTTCATGACGTGTGTTGTATATAGATATGCGTAATATATAGGGTGTTTCATTAAGCATGGACATTTTATTTTTCTACAATGCAGTTATTTAAAATATAATTTTTGGAATTTTTAACTATATATCCAATTATTATTCATATTTTAGATACTGAGCGATGAATGTATTAACTTTACAATATTATTGTTTGTGTATTTTTCCTACCCGACAATACCTACATTACGTAGTAATATAAAAGCATAGATTTTAAAATTTGCTGGTGATAAGATCTACTGGAATAACATACGTATCTGTATAGCCGCAGGAAGCTCAAAAAATTCAAATGAAGGTCATTAAAATTTCCAAAATTCTAAATATTTTGAATAAATATATCGTTCAGCGAATCACCCTGTACGGTATTGTATGGAAGTGTACTCGGGCGTAATTAAAAACGGTCGCCGAACCCCGACAACGTTCGTTGGAATCGTCCGGACGACCCCGAGAGCCGAATCGCGAGTTTATTTACACTATTGCAGCAGGCCCTCCCGTTCACATCGTCGTCGTCGTCATCATCATCATCATCACGAGGTGTGCGTGTTACGGACGCGCGTCCGACACGAGCTAGTTTCGCTCGGTCCGAATGTAAGTAAACACGAGCACACGTGACCGGTGCCCATTTAATATTACCTATATATATTGTTATATCGAGCAATGTATGTGTGTTAGATATTTTATAGCGATACACACGTAGAGAGACCCATCCTCGTCGCGTGTACCTAAAACGAGTGTATACCTACAACACTACTCGCACATATATCGTATACGTTTTCACAATATTATGTGGTCCTGCGCGAAAACCTACGACTGAGATGACACGTGCAGCAGCGTGTTTGTGTGTGTGCCATACTTGTACTTGCGTGTGTACGCGAGAGGTCATATTATTATTATATTATATACGTAGTATACGACGTATACTTTTCCCATGACCGGCCCGCCCGCATGAGCTTCTCCCGTTTCGTAAATATTGTATTATTTTCTTGTGCGGACAATCCTCCGGCACGAACACGATCATTATTAATAGAATGTACTGCAAAACGGACACTGGTCATCGGTGGTCCGGTCAAGCCTGCCGTCGCCGTATCCCGCGGGTCGTACACGTTTATATTATACGTATGTATATTATTATAAACTGCACGTCTGCTGGTACATCACGTGCCGGCGCATTGTGCACCGTCAACAACCCTTTCGGTATAAATTATATTATTTATATTTTATTTTACAAGCCACCCGCCCCAACCCTTACAGTCGCCACCGACGCGATCCATTCCGCGTACACAGCCTTCTCCCGAAACGTCCATAAACGCCCGTTTACCAGTCACCGATGCTGCCGCCGCAACCCTCTAGCCATAGAGACTCGCGCGTTAATGAGCCGAAAATATAATAATATATATTATTATTATATCGAAAGGGGAGCGATTATTGTGTGAATTTAAGAGCCCGGTCGAGCGTATATATATATTACTAGTTGCCTCTGTATTATGCAGTATACATGTATATATTATTATATACGTGAATATGGAGGCGTGACATCCAAAACTCAGGAATCGGTAGTGGGTATGTACTCGAGGTTTTTTTTCTGATTTTCACTCTACCACCGAGTGATCCGCGGGAGGTAAATTGACAGTTGTGGCGAGCCGCATGGACATTGGTTTTACGATATTATTATTAGGACACAGCGAGACTGGTGCGCATTATTACACGTATTTCGTTTAAGTACTGTTTAAAGAGCGCATCATGATGAGGGCGTCCAATTTGTTTTTGTGTCTATACTTATCACGATCGATAGACAAATATATTATACAGTTTTTTTTTTTTTTTTTTTTTTTAAGGGGAAAAATGTACCACTCGTTCACGGCATCGTATCATAATAGTTTTCCACTCCGACGACGATAGAAAATAATTTTCAATTGCGAACGTTCGAAAAAAAATATCAATCCCATTGTTCAATCTTTATTGTTATACTATTTGGAATAAAATTGTGGTTGTAAATCAAAATACTAAATGTTTCAATGGAATGCGTATGAACAAAGTTTCTAATAGACTTAAGTACTCGAAAAGAAACGACCTATGATATATGACGCGGGCACTCGAAAAATTCATCGATCGTACAAAAGCAAGCGAAACTCAACAAACTTAACGATAACAAAATGAAAATGGTTCAAACCCGCAAATCTATATAGTTACAATATCATCATATCGTTTAAGCGGTGCATTTAAACGCAACACTTATTCTATAATGTGTACAAATAAACACAATACATCACATCTATTAACTAAAAAATAATCTTGTGAATTTGTTTTTGAAGAGTACAAAAAGAAATCTTATTAATAATAGGCGTGTAACAGTATGTTATTATTATTTTTTTTTAATTGTAACACTGTTATGCAATAATAATAAGGGTCAGATTTTCCTACGTGTTACATAGACACCCCTATACAAATACATGGGTCGTATATGTTAAAACTTATGTATTTCGATCTAATACGATAAAACCAAAATAATAAATGGACGTAAAGTTATAAAAACACTATTCACCCTATTTTATATTTTTCTAGTTGTAATTATTTTTAACGGACTAGTTAACTCGATATATTTTGTAAAAAATACCTAAACGTAATTTGATTTAAAAACTCATAGGGCTGTGATTGTCAACAGCAATTAAAATATTTAACCACTGAGTTAATAATATATATATATACCTATATATATTTTTTTTATTGTATAACTGCAGTGAACTTTGTATTTTTCTGAAACTTATAAACTTCTTTACGAACACTTCAATTAGTTTTGTTTTTTTTATCTCTAAAGTAATTATATTTACGTCAAACTATTGTAGTAAACATATTTTCAAAATCTTCAAAGAAAAAGAGGAAGTCATTCGACAGGTTATAGGAAATTATCTTTCTATTTCCATGAAAATTGAGTGCAACCGCGATACAGTGTATAAAATAAGCAATTTGGGATCATAATTTCGTACGCCTGCACAAGTATATAATATCTGTGTATAATGTGTAATAATCGTATAATATGAGTGCTGCTCCACAAATGGTCTGGAGTAGATAGGGAGGTCGGAGTGGTGACTGAAGGACGGCGTTGGCTTTTGGGAATAAAGAAATGTGTTGGTGCATTTTTATATGTACATGTATTTATGAAATCCGCGTATAAACCGTAAATCATAATCCCAAGGCTATACGCTTTGACGCGGCGGTGGCGGAAAGAAAACAATTTAATCGAATTCTTCGCCTCGCTTATTATAAACATTCCTCGGCGTTTTTTCGGCACCGTTTGACGAGAACTGACGTCTTAAGTCTGTGCGCCGTTGCAGATTTCCCTACGTAATGAACGTGTCACTCTATAATACAACTCATATATATATATATATATATATATATATATATATATCATATACATATATTCTGTCTCCCCCGAAAAGTTTCTAATTTAAAAGTTAAGAAAAAAAATAAAACCGTTTTTCATCTTGGATGTAATAATTTTTTCCGCCGCCTTATCCGCCGTCGAATACGTTCGACCTTATTAACCGATACATCTTGTTCCGAACGAACGTACTTATATGTATAAGGGATTACGGCGCTTTGTACCGCTGCGGCATTGTGCTGCACTGCTCCGGCGTTATTTCCGCGGACGAGTTTTTTTTTCGGTTTTTTTTTCACTCGTATTTTTTAAATTAACGGTAGGTCTGAAGGATTTCGAGAGCGCGGCGTTGTTCCATTAACGTCTATTTAAAAAACACCGCGAAAAAAATGCGCTCTCGTAATAATAATGATAAAAAATAAATAAATAAACCGTCCCCGAATGTTGTACGTTTGTATCGCGAGTGAAAGCAGAAAAAAATCCATATACCACCTCTGTATTTATGTATAATATAAAATGTGTACTATATTACATAATATATACCTACATTTGTTGTACATAATATATATGTATATATAGTATAAACACTACCGTGCGATAAACTGCTCCATCTCATCGTCATTAAGGAGATTGATTTCGTATTTTGTATAAAGAGAATATATTATTATAGAGGAATGTTTTTATGTTTTTTTCGAGAAATTCCAGACGTCGCGAGAAAAGGAAATACGGACGTATTGTGGTAACGAATCCGAGTGAAAAATTGACAGTATTCGCTTTAATGGTTTGTACATTTATTATTATTATTATTATTATTTTGCCCTACAGATTATTTGTTCGGATACGGATAGCAGTCCTCGTCATCGTTACGGTGTACAACGTAATTTCGCCAGTAATCTATACAAAGCATATTCAACAGATACTAGATACATAGGTATACCAAACGACTGCGGAAATTACTGAATTTGTTTTACAATGTATATAGCTACTTCTTACTGCTATATAATATTATATTTACCACTGTCGTGTGATATGAACTGAGAAGGCAATCTCGATCGTAAGTCGTTGCTCGTTTTTGTTAAAGGTTTGATTACGCCGATCCGTGGATGCATTTTAGAGGGGGGGGAGATAGTTCAGTAAATCGAATCAGTGATTCAATGCAAAATCTTGGTCCACTACTCTACTCATCTAAACTTAAAATATTTATAATCAATTTAATTAACTTATAAATAACCGTTTGAAATTCAATTTTTTATTAAACTCGTCTATACCTACTTTTTGAGAAGATGAGTGTTCAAACACAAAATAATTTCCTTGTGTATGATATTGAAGGAAAATAAAACATAACGCCGTGACTGAGCACTAGTTTTATCGGATGACAGCAGACAATAATCATTTAATATTAAACCATATAGCTATACTGGTAAGTACTATTAAATACATATTAATTATTACGAATTTAAATTCGTTGATAATGGTTTTTAGCTATATTACAATGAATGTTATAAACCACAAGTGTAAAATGTTTAAAACTTTTAAATGTTTTCATCGAAAACAACATTTTGAAATTCTCAAATATGCTATATTTCACGTCTTTAATAGGAAAAAATTAGTTAGTTTTCGATATAATATTATACTAAAACATACATATAACATATGTATTATACTTATACCTACGCAATTCACACACTTGAAAAAATAATGCTATTCGATATAGAGTCAACAATATTGGTACCTATTTAATTATACGGTTAAAAATCATAAAATTTAGTTAGTTTAATTTTTAAAATTATTTATCATATTAAAATTTGAGGTTGTATTATTTTCATATTTAAATAAAATTTTATTAAGTGAAAAATAATTATTTACTTGTCTTAAGATATATCAAAAAATTTAACTAAAAACTTATTAAAGTCACTTTTTATGAAATCTAAATGATTTTGTTAATTTTTTTTAAGCTTTCTCTTAAATAAATTCTACATCGAATCAAAGTTACCTTCTTACATCTAGATTATTTCCGTTTAAAAAGTGTAGTAACATTAATTACGTGAAAATATTGTATTTATTGTTAAAATATTTAAATAAAAATTTATCTATTGTATCAAACTGAGAAAAAGAAACAATTTGTAGGCATTTCAATAATAATAATTTACATAAAAATATATGGATACTTTCGATATAATAATGTTTACTTTTTAAAGAATAATTTAATATTACACTCATCAATACAAACTTGCCTCTCATGTTGATGAAAAGCCTTGCTCAACCAAAAGGTCGTTATAGAACTTAAGTTTTATTTTTTTGTCATACAAAAAGTACACAGGTAAATATAATATTATGCCGTATATTATGAAGTGCTAAAAAATTAAACATAAAAAAAAAAACATTATCCTCATTACCGCTTAGTCATGAGCCGTTTGACATATGTGAGTGTGTGACTCTAAGTTATCCGGGAAAATAAAGTCACGCATATGTGAATGGAAAATTAAAATGACAATGATAATAAATATAAACAAGAAAATTATATGATCATCGCTCAATTGGGTCCCGCGAGTGTCTGTTGCGGAATTCCGATATAATAGCAACGTATAGATACAGAGGAATGAGTTGACCATGAACGGGATGGGATATTATATTTTCATGTTTTAACCCGTAAATAACTGTTTTGTGATTCTTTTCTCTAGGGGGATGAAAAAAAAAACCTAATCGATTTCTTTGCCCGTGATCGAGGAAAAATAAACAAATAATATAATATAATAATACAGTCTAAAAAACCACAAAATAAGTTTCGGATATTTTTTTTATTTTTATGCACTGCAAAAAAATACAATGGAAAACCTGTAAATAAACTAAAAACTTTTTTTTTTTTAATCTGTATGGAAGATAAATCGTTACGTGCGATTCTCCGTTTATACTCTGCAGTGTTACTGCAGTGAGTCTTTATAATAACGTCATTGTATAAATAAAATCGTATTATATTATATTATGTACGAACTCGGCTAACTATAATCAAAGATATTATTATTATTATTATATTTCCCGTGATGATGGGTGTTTTTTTTTAACTATACGGCGAAGACCCTTTTTTTATATGTAATTTTACTTTGGGCGAAGTTTTATTTAAAATTTGACACCCGGCTTGATTGATGCGATTTGCAAGAGCCCCAGCTATACTGCATTGTATACCGAGGGCGAGGAATAATCGTGCCACTGAATAAAACTAGCTACAAACAAGATAGCGGTTGACAAAAAATAATAATTAAATATCAACTTGTATATTTTTTTTTTTTTTTTTTAGACACAATTTTGTACATTTACATTACAATGTAAGTGTGAAATAATGTGTCGTGTATTATAATAGATATACACCGACCTGAGTTCGATAAAATATAAGTAACTAATTCACGGGTACCTATATAATAATAGTAACGCATTAAACCTTCGTTGGCAGTACCGAGATCATGTTTCATAATCTTGAGGGTTGCGACACATTTTTTTTAAAACCATAGTACCCGTGTATTATAAGTATCATAATTATAATAGTAATAAAAATAAATATATAATAATTAAAAATGTTTTCTTGTTATCTCGTAACATATTATAATTAAAGCTTATTTTGTTTCAGTTAAATATTTTAATAAAATTATTTGTTTATGGTTACAAATTTTAAATTATATTACATACATATTAATAATAAATAAATACATACAATATATCCATACAATTATGTATCCTTTGATATGTCATATGTTAATCATCCGGATATTTGCTTATCCGGACCACCCTTGACATTAATTAGTCAGGATAATAGGAGTTCTACTGATCTACTGTATAATTTATGATAAATGTAATATAGGTATGTACACGTAACGCTTAAATTCTGACTAAATAACAAGAAGCCTATAGCAAAGGTAAAAATAATAAGTTATTTTTTACCTATTCACAAAGTACTGTAATTTCGACATTAATCCTAACAAAANAAAAAAAAAAAAAAAAAAAACAAACAAACAAACTATAGTGAAGTAAGAACAGCATTAGTATTTTCTTTGAACTCTGACTTTACTATACCTCTATATTCTATAAGACGTGAATAGTTCAAGTTCCATTTATGATTTATGAATTTCGTTTAATGTCTAGTCTAATGAGACTTGTCTTCTAATAGTCATAAAGCTCCCTCGATTGTAGGCATGATACAACAAAGCTGTTTTGTAGGAGTTTGCCAGCTGTTGCGATATTAGTATTTTAAGTTTCTCTTGACCGTTTCGAAACACCATCATCTATTTTATTACACGTATTATACGACGACGGGGACGCAAATCGTACGAACGTGAAAAAATCGACTGCAATAATAACAATAATGTATAATACAATGTACCGCAACAAACCCTTGCGGGCAGACGTTTTGTCTAGTCGTGCGAATAATAGACGTGCCTATAGGTGATACTATATACCTATGTATAACCCATTAAACCGTATAACATAATATGTGAACCTACACAATCGCGTTTGATGAAAATAACATGACGATGTCTATCGTTTGGTGTGCACAATTTGCTCGATTTTTGCACATTCGTCGGTTAGGTTGTTGCAGTAATATACACAAGTTCGAGACCGGCCATTGTGCACGCGTCACCGATGCGCTATACAATAATCTGCCAAACCAACTATAGCATATCATTTTTGTTATAAACACGATAATGTTATGCATACGGTCGCTGTGCATAATATCATTAAATCCCTGTCTCTGCTCCAAACGTCAAACGTGGTGTGAGGGTTCACGGAGGGTGTCCGTGAGACGGTGCCCTATACTATAATATTATAGGCGTACCTATTACACATACTTATAATATTTCTTGATTGTTGTCCGCAAGTTGCATATTAATGGAAATGAGATGTAGGTATCTAACTAGAATTCTATGGAGGTAAATCTTTTGTAGTATATTATACTTGGTATACGTAAGAACACATATTACTATTGTACCTAAACATTTTTTTTATTTCATTTTTGCTATTTTCTCTTGTAGATTATTGTTATTTAAAATTACATAATATTTTAACCTTTATTTAAGTCTATATTTAAAATGAGAATACATTTAACTGCAGTAAATCATAATATACAATAGGAATCATATCAAAAAATGTAATCCAACCTCTATGAATACATTTAAAGTTATTCTTAACACCTGTCGAGCGTTTGTTTTGACGTTAGCTATTTCATATCATTATAGATTTTTTTTGCTTAACTTGTCCATGTCAAGTAGGTACTCGTTACAGTTTTAAAAATTTATTCGAAGCAAATGATTGGTACGAAATGAGTTACATTGTACGGTTATAACATAGGTACACTTTAAAATAAGAATGATGGCTGGTGAAACGCACGTCAATTTATAAATGTTTAATACTTATAATATTATTATACATAATTCTGTATTGTCATGGTGTCGTTTGTCTGCCAGGGCTAGACACAGCGGTGCAGAGGTAGGAAGATTGCGACTTTTAATAGACGGTGGGTGAGAGAATGATTGCACAATCCTGACGATATGATATTATATTAACACAAAGACCGGCCGAATCTAAGTTGCTGTATATACATATGTGGATATAAACAATACGTATACAGTATACACATTACACGTATATGTATATTATATAATATATATAACATCATTAACGTCGTTCGATGGAAGTCTACGTAATAATAATGGATGCCGACCCGAAAAAGGGTTTGTTCGCACATACCCCGTCGAAACGGTTAGAAACTGACGAAAAATACGTCTAGTCATCCGCGTCGGGAGATTTCAGGGTTGCGACACGCAGTTAGGCTATAATAATATTGTGTATACCATATAAATCGTACCTATATAGTATATATTACAGTATACATTACGGATAATACACGATATTTTGTATTATAATATAAGAGCCGACACAACACAATGCGCACGTTGCATTATAATAATATTATAAAAGTTGCCCATTTGCTTCAGCGAACTGCAGTATACAGGTGTTGCAGTTGTATTATACTATAATTAATATGCAAAAATGACAAACTCATCGGTGCCGCCCGGACCGCGTACAAATGAAAAACATAGTGTGATATTATAACCCTTTCGGACCCCGCACGTCACTGCGATAACGTAACTGTCGCTAACGGGTCGCAATTAAATGTTTATTAAGACCGTTGATGTCATCGCCGCAATCCATTGCTATTGAATTACGGTGATATTTTAATAATCTATTATATAAGAATAATAGTATTATTGTATGACACGATTAGAAAAACAATAAAATCATGCAGTCACGGTGAACGACGTGTAGTTGTCGTGTGAATAACTAATTCATAATTTTATTATCGACAGCATCCGTCGTCGATCCGTTGCTCTATTCAAATCCGCGGGTGCGCGTTATCCCATTTATTATAGATGATATTGTCCCAAATACCTAACGAACAAAATAACAAAAAGGGGAAAATCAGTGACTTTATTTTTATTCATATGAGCGCGGTAACAGTGTTTTAACTGTTTTTTTTTCTATACATAATATTATTGTAATATATTAAACATCATGTTTTTATGTGTCGAAGATTTAACCATTGAAATCATAATGCTATGATGTTCTATAATAATAATTGTACTGTTGCAAATTTCCGAAACAACCGGATATAGTTTGAATTATATTTGATTCTTAAGATTTGCATTTATATTATATTGTTATGGGCTACGAGATATCTATAATAGATATCTACGAGATATCAAGGTTAGATTAGTATGACCATGCCTCGTGTCGAGGAGATGCATATGCTACTATATGACCATGAAACGTGTCGGGATAGTAAGCTCCCGAATTGTTATATTGCAATAAGAATGCAACTATGAGTGTAGTCACCTAGTCTCCGAAAACGCATCTTTAGGTATATTATAATCATTAAATAGTGTTATTACACATTATCAAATCCGAGTCCGAATTTGCAACAACAACTACAAGGACGCATGGTTCCACCCAAAAGGCTACGATCCGATGCAAATAAGAGACGCAACACAGTATATAATGGAGCCCGAAGATCAGCAACAGCAGATGTACCAAAGCTATCGACACCAGAGCACTTTCATGACACTCAGCCACTCATTTTATTAGTTACATGTATTTTGTTTATACGCAATAAAGACATTACTCATTATTTAAGTTGTAACTATTCATTTAAATAACACTTGGATTCGATTCTGATATTGGCACGCAACAATATTATAGTGTTCTAGAAACGATTATTATATAGTTACATGTTTGAAGGTTTCTTAGCTTACGCAAATCATAATGCACTAAATTTATTCCCAATATATGTGGTGCTTTTTGCAGGTGTAGGTACATATGGTTTGAGCTAAAAAAATATGCAAAAGTTAATTTTTGTGAAGAAAACATACTACTAAAGTATAACTCCTGGTACGTACAACAGCAGTTGGCAATATCGTATCCACGATTAATATAAAATATGATAAATAATAATATATAGCTATAGCTACACGTAGGTACGTATCGTTATGATTGATCAACACGTAATTCTTATACGAAACAATATTATAGAATTTTACTATAGGTAGAATTTTCTATCTAATATTTTTTTATGACTCTCTGTCATTAGTAAATTAGTTTATCGATATTTCAAAAAAAAAATCATTAAAAGCAAAAAGTTTTAGACGTTCAATATAATATGATCTACTTAATTTAGATCTAAGATAAGGAATCGGGGGCATATAGATTAGAGCTTTGCCCTTTGTCACTTACTTCAAACTTGAAAACAATCATACAATCGCGTCAAAAGTATTATTGTAAACGCATTGTGACTTATTATTTTACATAGGCATTAACATTCTAATATGAGATTATGGTACCTATTAAATAAATAACGTTTTTCTTTAGAATCGCTTATTTCCAAGACAATTACATCGTTACTTTCATTTATCGAGAACACCATTATGATTCATATTTAGGATTGTCAATGAAAATATATAAACGACTTTTGACAACAGTATATTATCTTAAGTCTATTATTTATTATATTACATAGGTATTTATATTATTAGGTATGTATATTATGTTATATTATTGTAAAATATGATCAAATATTAATGGATTGAGAGTCGAAAAAACATAAATATCTCAGATAGTAAACGAATACCCTTGACAAACCAGTCTCAAAAATTAAAATATCCAAACACGTCGATAAAAATAATTCTATATTACACGAATCAAACTTATCGATTATAATTATTAATCAATAAACACTTTATGACGTAGTATCTGCCGGTTCAGGTACTTCGGGTGACGGTTCCGTTGCACCACTTTCTACAGAAGGTTCGGAACTCGTTTCTCCTGTGCTCGGGTGCTTTTCACTCAGCTCTTTTTCAACCTCCGCGGTGGTTTCAGACAGGTCGCTTCTGATCTCTTCCAGTGATCCTTTGATCAAAAACACCGACGACCACATACGGCTGGGCATGGTGTTGATTTTCAGCATCTTGACAAACCGGTTCACGTGCCTTGTCTGTTTGACGCTAATCCGCTTTAGATCTTTGAACTGCACTAGTAAATCCAAATACGGATCAGTAAGTAGCGGCGGCTTCTGTTCAATGCCCATACCTCGAAATATCTCGTCTTGGGTCCATACCTTCTCACACCGCTCGCCGACTAAATTTTGGAGATATTCGCTATAACTTTCAAACTTCTGTATCATTTTAAGCTCGTACTTGATTTGGCCCAACGACTTTATCCTATTGTCCTGCATGACGTCGACCGCCTCCCAGTAGACGTTGTACAAAACGGTAATGTCGTCATTTGGCCAAAAGGCCAGCAGGTCAATGTACGCGGCCGCGTTCTTTTTGAGCGCGATGATAGCGGCCATCACGTCCAGTGCGCTGTCTCCCTTAACCATCATCAACAAAATATTCCTGAACTGCATCATCGATTGCTTCATTGCGTAGCACGAAGTCGCCAGCCGCAGGGCTTCTACACCATACTCGACGAACGACCGGACGCCGATGAAATGTCTGGAAACCGTAGCGACGATGTCGCGGACGGTATACGACGCCATCGTGCCGGAGATATCAGTGATTTCTTTTTTTTTGTCATCTCCTTGCTCGACGAGTGGCTCCGGCTTCGGAGGTGGCCAAATCGAAGGCCCTTTATCATCGTCTTCATAGTTCAAGCTTCCGCCGTGCGGAGGGTCGCCGAGCACCTTGACCCTTTCTTTCAGCACGTTCGCCCACTGTACCTCGTGCATCATCACGTGTTGGATCAGCCGTCTCGGGCCCATATTCGGCCGGTAAGTCCGGCTTTGCTTGCTCCGCGGCCACCCCGTCTTGTGCGCCAAGCCCGCTGATAGCGCCAGCAATAGTACCAAAAAACCTTTATCGGCGTACATTATATTATAATATTATATCGTTTTATAGTCGTTGTCTAACGTCTTTGACGAGCCGACAGAACTGATTTCTTGTCGTCCGCGACACGATTTGACGGCGGAATACTGCGCGCGGCCATCGACGAACACAACTCGTCCTACCGTCAAGTAAACACAGATGTTCCAAGTGTTTGAACAGCGTGTCGCTACTTGCGATACCGACATTATTGTGCTGCAGTAATTCGTCGTCAGGTTACGTATTATCGATTTCCGTGAAACAGCTCAATACGTATTGAGAAATCGTATTTTCTATTAAACAAACGACATACACTCATACAGTGACAATGTCCAACAGAGCCGTGCCGTAGAGGGGCCTAGGAGGCATGCGCCCCCGGCGCATGGTTTAATTTGTTTTTTTTTTTTTTTTTGTTAATTTTTTCTAATAATATTTTTAATTTTGTGCCGGTCGCTAAATCTTAATGGCACGGCTCTGATGTCCAAAGACGACCAACCGACCGGCTTAAAATTTAAAGTCGAGTTGAAATGTCAATCCAACCTAACACAACTGGTTATAATCATAGTTTTTGTATATTTCTAGTCGATGAAAAAAATTATAATTTTACATTTAAAAATGTTATACGTCTATTATACAGCTATAATACACATCTTTTACCCAACGTAAAACTAATAAATCTATTTTTTTAATACCTGCATTTATTTAAATACGTCATATATTAAAAACAAATAATATTTCTTGAGTCCATAATTTATTCGACACAAACGTCTAATATTCTAATTAGGTAACTAAACCACTTCAGATGCTAGTATGTAATACCAAGAAATAATATTAACTATGTTAAGTTGTTATTTTCTACATAATAGTTTTAAAATCCATAAACTTGTACGGTTCAATATCTATATTTGTGTTAAATATATAGATTTATACGTCTTTAATATTATTAACGTTGATTTAACTTCACCAATTCAAGTTAATTATTTTCATTAACTTGCCAAAATTTTCACGTCATTATTATTGGCTGTTATTATATTATTCAGATATTTCGATTATTAAACCATATTTCGTAACGAATTTTCATTTTTCACTATAAATACTTTAAATGTTTTATTATCCTCAATTCATTATTATAAATATTAGATACAGTACAGTCTATTCTCCTACGTATTTTGCCAAAGCTTTCGGATCGGCAACAGAAAAAATCTTTATATATTACAATGGATTTATCGCGTTAATATTAACTGTTTTTTTCAGGCGAAATAGTTATAATGTGTAATGTATATTGTATAAACGCTTTATAAATCAAACATTTTTCGATTTATGAATCATAATTATTCTGTTTATCAAGTCATTGACATGTTGTGAGATTTCAATTTTTTGAGTACCTATATACATGATTTATCAGAACTTTAATTGAATAATTTTATTTATTTATTTTAATCGACAAAGTGATTTCCATTATAACAACCAAACACAATAAATTAACGGTTATCGATACAGTATAATTATACACTATAATTTCTACACTATAGTAAGTCTGAATGAAAAATTAACATGATCGATTTTTTGCCATTCCTATGTATATTAAATAATCATACCTAATTCTTTAAAAACATTTTTTACATATTTTAAATATTCAATTAGTATAGAAACATAAAAAAAAAATTATTTATGATTTCCAAGTATATTGTTTTTAAATATTAGTTCCCAAACTTCCAATGGTAATTGTCCGAGCAGCAGTCTATTGAATATCTTGTGGAATAACTTTCGCAATTCATCAGCTTTCTGCAATATTGGGTCCGTGAGGACATATTTGTCTGGCAAATCGGAGGACGATGACTGGTCTACCGTGAACACCTCTTTAGATACTTCTTTTCTATCGATGTAGAGGTTCACAGACTTCTTATTTTCGAAGTCATACCATTGGATGATGTTTGCCTTAGCACATAATAATTCCAAATCTTCCTCCACTTGTTCGGCATATGAAGTGGCTTCTTTAGCAATATTATCTAAATGTCTTTTTTTCTTTATTGTTTGAATATTGCTGCCCTCCTCCATTGAGTGGTAGTCATTTAACATTTTTTTTAATTTCTCATATTTCCTGGTCCACTTAATCAGGTCGACGAGACTCACGCGGACACTGGCCATCCGATCGGCGATTATATGATTATCGTTAATCAGGAATTGCAGGTACGTATCGTACTCCGTAAACTGCGAATTATCCTTAGTTAAAAATTTTATTGAGCTAAATTGAGCTATAGTGTGTCTGTAGAACAGACACTTGACCGAATAGCCCAGCAACTTGACGGCAAACGCTACGTGCATGCCAGAATGCGAGCAGTGTTTCTTTACCCATTTGATGAAATCGAGCGTGTTCACCGTTTCTCCATATTCAAACTTTAATGGACAGAACTCATTGTCCAAATTTTCTTTTTTAAGCAACTCCTCCAAATTGAGCTCTTCGCTCCAAACTGGTGACCATTGTTCGTCAAGTGCTAGAACGGTATCCAACAATTCTAAATTTTCTTGGTACGTGACTGGAAGTTTGTTCATAAACTGAGCGCTCTCTAATTCCGATTCGAGAACGTTGATGCCGTCACTGTACTTAAAGGGTAGCAAAATTAGCAGAAACATCAGTGGCAGTAACGGGTCAGAAGTAGTTTGGCTATCACTGAGACCCAGCATCATCATTGGCATTGTTGTATTGACTATCCAACTGACGAATTTTTTAGGTTCTCCGTATTTTTCTGGCGAGTTATCGACGAAGTTCTCGGTCACTGTTATATCGAATATTATACGAAGCTTTAAATGATTTTAAATTGAACAAAGCAAAACATATAATATGTAGAAAAAAATAATAAGAAAAAAACAAGTTTTGTTTGCACAGCTTTTTAATTGTTACACGAAAACCCGTAAAAGCCGCTACTGTTATCTGGTACACCAAATCGATATTTAAACGCTCAGCTATGTTCGGAAAATATTACAAATTAGAGGTACATAATGCCCATAATGATATATTTGTATATATACTATTTTTTTTCACGTAACACATTGAATTTACTTTCAGCAGAATCAATTTTGTGTTTTAATCTTATTCTTTGATATTAAATCAAACTTAAAGTTAAGAACTAAGCTATTGAAATATTTTTTAAGAAATTTCAATTAGTGTGAAAATTAAGTGTATATTATAAAATATTAAAGTTAAAAATGTTAAAATTTAAACATTGTTTACAGATGCAATGTTTAAACAAACATGATAATCATAATTTGTACTTATAATTTACTATAAAGCTAACAACACGAGGTGTATTTTACTGAAAGAAAATTTCCGATGATGTGAAGTGTGATATTAGAATTATAATCAAAACAAATAGTATGCTGACATTCTATACCAACTATAGACAAATAACTTATAAATTATAAGTTAATGAACTGTGCTTTTATTATCAAGTGATGATATAGAGTGAAAGTAAAAATTGAATGTATAAGAAATTATAGTGTGCACACTGCGCAATATACAATCAAAAAATGATGTGTTGTGACTATAACTTTTGACTCGTTTAAATATTTTACTACAGCAATAATTTTTCGAACTATTTTACATTTTATGGCTTTGAATTATGCTCATTTATTCCTCGGAAATCCATGTTTTTCTATTTTTTATTTTGGTAAATACGGGCAATTTTAAATTGTCATGCACTTATTGGTTGCTTATATATATTCACAAGGGCATAGCCAGGATTTTTGCTGGGGGAGGAAGGGGCACTTAAGCATAAAACGTAAGCACTTAAATATTCGATATTCAACATATTAAAAACATCTACTTAATATTTTGATCAGTGGGGCAATTGCCCCTAGCTGCCCCCCCCCCTGACTACGCCCTTGTATATTTATGTATAATGGGTATGAGATATTGGTGTCTATATCAATTGATACAAATATGGTAATTTAATAACAAATTGGACCCTACTTTATTCGTTGTTTGATTATTTTCGATGATATTGATCATCTGTGGACAGATCAATTAAAATGTATTAAATTACCTAACACTCTAATGAGATTGTATTAAAAATGGCGAATAAGTTATTACCCAATCATATATTTTATACATAAGACAAAATATATAGTATAGAGCCTCCTTTAAAATGTTTCTGTAAATATCATGTAATAATAGTGAAATGTGTATTGGCGTTTAGATTTTATAATAGTTTAGACCAGTTAACAATTAATGCATTAATGCTTGAAATAGTTTTGTGAAACATTATTGCAAATATTCACATATTATTTGTTATATCAAAGTGGAAAGAGTTATACAATGTTCAATGAACCCCAGTTCTATTAAAAAATGTAATAGTCTAACGAGGTTAAAAACTATAACACTTTTGGTATAAACCGGAAAAGTACACGCGACTATTATATACCTATGTCATATATTATATTATGTATTTCGTATATTATTAGTACAGCCTGAAAACACCTATATTAAGACCACCTGAATGAATAAACAATAGGTAGTCAATAACATAAACGTTGGTGTTTTGTATAGTTTAGAAAAACAATCGCACCACTTCTATAAAATTGTTAAGACCACAAATAGTTAAATATTTTATATTATGCATACTTTGGCATGATATATTTAACATGTTATATTCGAGTGTTAGGATAATTTTGAAAAAAAAAATCGTTTAAATCAGTACCTACTACTTTGTATAAATATTACAGGCTGTAAGTATACAGTCAGTGGTGTTTTTGACCATTATTGTTGATTGAGAATGATGACAGAAACCACCAGTCACCGTCAGGAACACTGCATACGTTATACATCAAATAGTTAGGTTAGGAAACCAAATTAAGACAATTGAATAAAGATGGTATTAAACGTATCGCTTAATATTGCGCACATATTGTTATATTATTTCATCCTTATAATATCAAAATTATATATTTAGCTATTTTTTAAAATATTTTGAGCATTCTATGATTGACAAAGCTAAACTTAGACCGCTACATCGTTTATGATCCGATAAAGATAATTTTATGAAATTATCTAATACTTAGTATATTATGATTTATTTATGTATTGTATTAATAAGCTTAATCATAAATTAAAATATAACAATTATAGATGTTTACATTTTGTTTTCAAGATACTCCGGTATAACTATTATTATATTATATATATTATAATATAAATACACGTAACACATTTATACAATGTTTATTAAAATTAAATTAACTAAAATATTATGAACAGAACGTGCATAATCATTAATCACACATTGAGATTATGGGACGGTGCATGTAACTGTTATTAATTTAAGATCATAACCAAATAGTTATACACTATAAACTATTATTTATACTTATTATTGTGAGGTCCTACTTTTTTTTTGGTGGAAGGAAAATTTCGTTCCATGTAGCTACGGGCATACCGTTTAGTCGCGGCTCAATGCCAAAAACGTCTTGTATTCTATTCTGGCTGCGTTTAATAAATTCTTTGTAATTTTCGTTAGCGATATATGAAGCCGCTAAAGGGCTATACAACTCACTGGGAAGTTCCTGTCCTATCATGTTTGCCAACTGCTCCTCCGAAGACGTTGCTTCTTTTGTGGGTCTCCGGATACATTTGTCATTCACAAAATCCATCATAGCAAGTCTCCTTTCTTCCAAACCTTTAAGATACTTGTTCCGGGTTGTAACGCTGCCATTATTCTCGTACGTGCTGAATAATTTAAGCGTGCCCAGCACGACATCATCCGTGAACTGAAGAGAGCCCATGGTCATTATAAACGTCTCGACGAAATGCTTGCTTTTTCCCGCCCAGCTAGAAGCCCTTTTCTGCTCATCGTTACGCTGTATCTCTTTGGAAATCAGAAAAGTGAGATGCGCTAAGTGCTTGTACATCACACACCGGTACGATATCTTTAATACCTCCAAGCCCATATCCAGGATGCTGCCTATCACAAACCGCCCTTTGAATAGTATGTTTCTAATAAACATGTACGGTATAATTCTGTCTTCCTTCATTACTTCAACTGGAATGGAAGTCTCTCCTTTGTCGTCGGCAGATTTCTGTATGTCAGGCGTAAGGTCTCGTGCATTATCCAGAAGCTCGCCGTCGATAATGTGTTGATAAAAAGTTCTGTCCAGTGGGTAAAAGACGCTCTCGAGTAATATAGGCCTCCACAGGTAGTCATATTTGAAAACAGAAGTCAGTAATTCCAACTTTTTTTCGTACTTCATCATCAGGGTTTTACCGAACGCTGAACAAATACACGCTAGCAAGATTGTGGTCTGTAGACACGGATGAATCATGGTGACGGGCTGGTTATCACCTTATCGCTTTGTCGGTACTGATTTCACTACGGATTTGGCTGTAAACGAACAGAGTTTGCCGGATTTGGACACGTTCGCCGTAGTAGTGTCGTAGTTAAGTTAGTGAGAATACTTGTCGACGATAGTCGCCACAGATGTGCGAGAACCATATTGAGCAAACACGGAACACAAAGAAATCGGGATTGCGATGCCAAAACCTGCGAAAAACAAAAATTCACCAAAACGCGTTCCGTATACAAAAAACACCGTACGAAATAATTGCGAAAGATATATTAGATATAATATATTTTTATTTAACCAAGTGTAGTTCTGTACGTTGCAAACGAAGAAACTTTTGAGCAACAAATTAATTTATTTATTTTTACATTTTTTAGTTCCGTGGAAAATTTAAAAACTTACCCATTCAAAATCGATTTAGATGATATTATTAACGTTACGCAAGACTAGGATTTGTTTGCATTGGTACTATGCTTATCGGCAAATTTTTATCACTGCATTTGTTTTTGATATCTATAAGACCATAAATATGTTATTTTAATAAAATATGATTTCATTTATTTTGCATAACTATATTTGTATATTTTGAATAAAACGCATGCAATATAAATTAAAATAAATAAATAAGTAAAATACATGTTTTATGTATAGTAGTTGTTAGAAATGTTATTTAATAAGAGAAGAATAAATAATATTGTCCAACCAATAAATACCCAAGTATTTAGTTTACAGTACATATTGTTATAATATAATATTTTTTTAATTTTTGTTATCCTTGTACAACTGCAACAGATAACAGTAGATTAGATTTAATATTCAATATAAATCTACAGCTACATTATTGTTTTATACTATAAATTCAAATAGTTAATAATAATATTTTTTAATTTTAAAACTTTTAAAATGTGTTTTAAATGGAATATAAAAATTGGATTACAATAATTCTTGTTTTATATAAGGTATGGTACCATACATAACTGTAGATGTACTGTAGTCACTGCAGGTTCAGTAAACTTAAAAAAAAAATTATTTATTTTATGTTAACCTTTCCGATTTCATATACTTGTTTTGCGTTCATCAAGCAATGTTTTGTAGTGCACATTATAATAGTTCTACGTAATCTTACCTATACGCAATACTGAATATAATATATTTATTTTTTTTAATTTTCCATACATTTATACATTTTATGAAAGTCCAAACACAATATAGTATCAATAATTACTTAAATTATTTTAAAACCAGTCACCTTAGTTGACTAATATTTTGTAGTACTTCGTAGAAGTATCAAGTTTTGTCAAATGTTGTTTTACATAACTTTTGATTTTTAGCGCGTACACTAAAATAAGATTATAATATATTTGTATAATTTTTAGTATATTTTTATAATTTTTTATCACTTTTATTTCTTTTATATAATCTGATAAACATTGTGATGACTAATAAACATTTTTTTTTTTTGCCAATGTTGATTTCAATAATTATTTCCTATATTTTTCAAAATACATTTAATCAACTTTAATTTATAAATAGCAAAAATATATAAAAAAAAAAAAAAAAAAAATTAAGTACTGCTTTACTATAATTTAATGTATTAATAACCTTAGAATACCTATGTTATTATGAATAAATACCATCATGTAAAATAATATGAACAAAAAATGTATTCATTTATACAGGTCTTATATCTAAGTATATAATATGCATACATTAAAAATAAAATATAATTATCAATAACAGATACTTCATATGGATTTACATAAATCTATTTATATTATGAATGATTCCACTGTTTTTCTTCCATAATTTAATTAGCTTATATATTAAATAAGTAAGTAATAATAATAAAATAAGCAATGGTGGTTTTTAAAAAATAAAAATGATTTTAGTTAATATACTCGCTCCGAAAATTGACCTCTCACTAAATAACAGTGCATTTATATAGTACTTACATTTTTACCTAGGACCTAGTACGTAGTACCTAATCATTTAACCTTAAATGCGATACTCCTATCAATGCACTTTTATAAAAACGAACAATTATTTAAAGTGATAATATTCTATACTAATAAAATATATATATATACAGGGTGTTCCAAATTTCATGTGACAGCAGATTTCAGCATGATGTACTTAAATTAGAAAAAAATGACCTATGTGAAAATCTTTTTAAATCACATAAGCAAAATTATTTTGATGTTAATTTTTTTTTTTTTTTAATTGGAACGGGGAGGTTTGAGGGGTAACTTTTAAAATTCAAATGGGAACCTATATTTTTGAAATATGATTCACATAGGGTTTATTTTTTAATAAATTTTGATGTTTCACTCATAATTATGCATCAATAATTAAAAAAGTTATTTACATTTGAATTTTGAATTAAATTTGTTAAATTCCAT